>CAVNZL010000042.1:947500-1005000 GCA_963693355.1 Pontia daplidice | reverse complement strand
GGGGGGTGGGGGGGGGGGGGGGGGGGGGGGGGGGGGGGGGGGGGGGGGGGGGGGGAGGAAAAGGGGGGGGGGGGGGGGGGGGGGGGGGAGATTTTTTTTTGGGGGGGTTGGGGGGGGGGGGGGGGGGGGGGGGGGGGGGGGGGGGGGGGGGGGGGGGGGGGGGGGTGGGGGGGGGGGGGGGGGGGGGGGGGGGGGGGGGGGGGGGGGGGGGGGGGGGGGGGGGGGGGCGCGGGGGGGGGGGGGGGGGGGGGGGGGGGGGGGGGGGGGGGGGGGGGGGGGGGGGGGGGGGGGGGGGGAGGGGGGGGGGGGGGGGGGGGGGGGGGGGGGGGGGGGGGGGGGGGAACAGGATGGCCCCCCCGCGTTTTTTTTTCTGAAACCCCACCCCTTTGAAAAAAAAAAGGGGGGAAGGCCCCCGCCGGGGGGGGGGGGGGGGGGGGGGGGTGGGTGGGGGGGAGGCTGGGTGTTAGTAGGGGGGAGAGGGGGGGGGGGTTTATTGGAAAAAAAAAAGGTGGGGGGGGGCAAAAGGGGGGGGGGGGGAAAAAATTGTGTTTTAAAAGTTTTTTGAATATTTTTTTTGAAATTTTGGAATTTTTTCCTCCGTGGTTTTGGAGTTTTTACGGTGGGGTGCGATTTTTGGGCCGTTTGGGTTAATATGCTTTCGGACGAATTGTAGAATACCGAAATGGATACTTGCGTCAAACGTACGTCGTGAAAAGTCAAAAAAAAAAAAAAAAAAAAAAAAAAAAAAAAAAAAAAAAAAAAAAAAAAAAAAAAAAAAAAAAAAAAAAAAAAAAAAAAAAAAAAAAAAAAAAAAAAAAAAAAAAAAAAAAAAAAAAAAAAAAAAAAAAAAAAAAAAAAAAAAAAAAAAAAAAAAAAAAAAAAGGGGGGGGGGGGGGGGGGTTTTTTTTTTTTTTTTTTTTTTTTTTTTTCCCCCCCCCCCCCCCCCCCCCCCGCGCCCCAAATTTTTTTTTTTTTTTCTTTTTCCCCCCTTTGTTTTTTTTTTTTTTTTCCCCCCCCCCCGCCAAAAAAATTTTTTTTTTTTTTGGATTTAAAAAAAAAATTTGGAAGGAAGGGAACCACAAAAAGTTTTTGGGGGGGGGGCCCGAAAAAAATTTGGGGGGATAAAATTTAAAAAAAAAAAAAAACCCCCCCCCCTGGATTTTTTCCCCCCCCCCCCCCCCCCCCCCCCCCCTTTTTTTTTGAAAAAAAACCCCCCCCCCCCCCCCATTTCTTTTTTCCCCCCCCCCCCCCCCCCCCCGGGGGGCGCCCCACGGGGGGGGGGGGGGGGGGAAAAAACCCCCCCTTTGGGCCCGCCCCCCCCCCGCCGCGGGGGGGGTTTGGGGGGGGGGGGGGGGGGGCGGGGCTTTAAAAAAAATTTTTTTTTGGGTTTAAGGTATTCAAAATTTTAAAAAATTTGAACGGTTTTTTTTTCCCGGGTTCTTTTTTGGGGTTCCCCCCCCAAAGGGAAAAAGGGGGCCCCAAATCCGAAACGGGTTTTTTCCCTTTGTCTGTTTATATCACCTCTCTATATAGCGTATAGACAATTGAAATCTTATAGATGATGTATATCTGTTGCCTCTAGAACAAGTTAAAATAAATAGTAAAAAAACAGAATAAAATAAATATTCAAAAGTGCTTTTTTCTCGTGTTTACAAGAATAATGGTGCGAAAACCATTGTGCGCGAGCCGAAATTTCACTTGCCCGGTTTTTTCTGAGCATCAAATACAATATACAAATTTTATAATCCTTGTAGGACAAGTAATAAATACTAAAATGCAAAGCATTGCAAATACAGAATAAAAAGCTCGATGTTGATTGAAAAAGAATTAAATATATTATCTTAACTGCAATTAAACTTAAACGAATTTGAACAAAACAAACTTTTAATTAGAAACTATAACAAATACACATTTCGAAGACTTAAGTATAACAAAATATTTAATAATGGTAATGCAGACTGCATTGCACCATAGTTACCACAAAATACAAACTTATAACTTATGGGAAAAAAATGTATGCGTGAGATCTCTCAATAGTATGAAGTTGAATATCTTCAGAGATAATTTTTCTTAAATATAAAAGGCACAGAATCACAGCGCAGAAGGTAATCAAATATTGTTTCGATTTAGGACCTACGATTCGCATATCAAACAACAAAAACATGCAAGCTGCAATCAGGTTTTTATTCATATTTGTTTCTGTTATTATAATGGCTAGGGCCGTGTTTAGAATTGAGCATTCATCCAAACAATGCTTGACGAATTCTCTGAAAAAATAAGGTTATAAATTAGTAATATTTTATATCGAAATTTTTTAAACATGAGCGTTTAAAAAAGTTCCAGCGATTAAATTAAAATTACGAATTATATTAAAGATAGGAATAAATATTACAATAATTAATTTGACATGAATAACAGCATCGTTAACGGGTTCGTGATATTAACAGGTTCCTATAGCCTAGCTCTTTCCTTTTTTGTAATACATTATGTTAGAGAAAATGAAAAACATTAAAATATTTAAAATAACCAGAAAAATACATTTAACTTACCTATAATAGTTATATTCAGCCTCATTAAACTTAAGAATATTGAGATAAACATCCTTTTTTCTTTCAAAAAAACAAAAAAATTTTTTTTTTTTTTTGACAAAAAAAATTTTTTGTATCTTAACTTTACTTTTATCATCACTTTCATACATTAAAAACTTACAGACTCGTTAAATCATCACAAATGTTCACAAGAAAATTCATGACAAGTCGAGGGGGGGGGGGGGGGGGGGGGGGGGAAGGGGAAAAAAAAAAAAGGAAAATCTAAATATGCGATAATATGTATTTCGCTGTATGTTTTTATATGTATTTTAAAAGATGGTGATATTAAGATGCGTTTTAATCAAGTGAGTATATAAGATAATCTTTAATAGTAATCTGTAATGTAAAGGTAAGTGTATAAGCTTAATAAAAAAAACGTACTCCTTTAATTGAAGACGGAAGAACTCTACAAGATTTGCCAACTTTTTGGCTCGACTATTAACATCCTTTTTATCGAGATTTTGTAGATTTAAAAGTGCTCTTGTATCTTGGCTAGAAAACAATTCATTTTTTTTGTTAAAAAAGAATATGGTTGAAAAAAAAATGTTCTAGACGCTTAATTATATAACTAACCAAAATTTAAAAACATAACTCAATTTGGCCTTCATTTGTTTAATGAAATCAATTTGCGTGTAAACCCTCTCCGGTGGTACTTCGGCGCCATCCAAAATAAAATCTGACTCGCTTTGATCATCAGAGATATTTGCATCTAATCTACGTTCTAGTTTAGAAATTTTTGTAAAGTTTCTTATCATTTTCGGTTCCATCTTTGGAGGTCCATCGGTTTTAGGATTTACTACGTCCCTTCTATCATTACTTTCAGCCACATTTTTAAGTTCAAAATTCGACAGAAAGTTATCTTTTCCAGGCAAAAACTGAAGAATTTTAATTTTAGAGTTCTCGGTTTGTTCTTGTACCTATAATACAAGAATTAAAAATATCAGGACATATAGCTTGTATCAGGGGTGATATACATAGGTAAATTATTACAAAACTAAGTATCCTTGACCACAGACAACAATTATCTATTATCTTTTTTTAAGACCTAGTTATGAATCATAAGTTTAAAAGAAAATTACAAATTAGGAATGCATCTTAAAATAAACTGAAAAAGTCTTAAATTGTGAAATTGAATAGAATAATTACTTAAACATCATCTGTCATTTATATAAAGAAAATTTTGTAAAATACTTACAGTAAGTGAAGTAAACATATGTCTAGATTTAGAACGGGTGATTCGGGTCATTCTTTGTTTATTTGAGGATGTTCCTTGTGTGGCTAAATGCAAAATAGATTTCTTAGAACATTTTTTTTTTTCAAAAACTTGTAAATGTATTCTATTAAAAGTTAAATACTGTTATTATATTAAAACCAACTGTCTGAATATAAACCTTGATCATTATGCACATTCATTGACGCTTCCAATTCATTGAAAGAGTTATTGAAATCCGGTGTCTCAATATCAAGCAGTAATTTGGCCAACAATTTTTCTGCGGCCTGTAGATTTTCATCATCTTCGAACACCCCCTGAAATATACACAAGAGATTTAAGCGAGTGAACTAATGAAGCTAATTGTATGTAATATATAAAAGTCATATTTTTATCCTAGACGGTTTGAGCTTACGTAATTTCAGGCTGACCGGCCTGAGTTCAATTCAAAATCGATTAGACAGTCAAAAATTGAAAAATAGAATTTATAAATTAAAACAAAATGGTTATTAACCATAGTAAGGTTAATTTGATTACAATTTGATTTATATTCCTTACCTGTAAAGCATCAATGAGGTACACGCCGTAACTGTAGATTTTCATAAACATAGCTGGATTTATATTGTGGTTAATTTTGCCTGTAACACATGTAACCAAGCTACAATTTGACTTGAATTAGTGGTAAAGATTGCATAAATAAAATCTCTTATATATGTTGGTAATCAATTTCAGAGTTAATCTCACCTCGTAACGCGCCATTATCAAATATAACATCCCCCAACTTATTTGCCGCATCAACAACATCGTTCTCATTTTTAAATCCCCGCTTGATACACTCACAAGCCTCGTACATGGTCCAAGGCGGGGGTGATGTATCAAAAGCTGCCTTTTGCAAAATCTGATTAAGGGCTTCCTCCATTATTTGTGTGAACCGCGAAACCCACTCTTCGGATTTGGACGCGAGATTCTCTTGCATCACTTCACTTGTAACTTCAAACATGGCATTTTGATCAACATGTTTTGAATCATCAACTGAGGTTGTCACTGAAGAGATGCCAGTAGATCCTGACACTGAACTGGTGGAACTGTATTTTGATCTGTTCCATGGATTCCACTGACTCTCTGCTGTTTTTTTTTCTCAATGTCCAAATCAATTTCCATTGATGACTCGGAAATATTTTGATTTTCTATACATCCTTTATTTAATTCAATGGGTGGATCGGATTCAGTTATCTTGTTTTTGGTTTGTATAGAAACAGATTTTCTTGAACTATTATTTTGTATGGTGATTGTTATTGGTAAGTGTAATGTCTCCTTTGTCTCTTTTAATACTCCATGTATTAAGTAATATTCAATTTCTTCCATTCGAAAAATAGGACATGTTATGTCGTTTGTATAATGCCTGATGTTATTTTCTGTTATTAGAACCTATTGAGAACGAAACTTATAAGACAACATTAAAATAGATGTTTTATTTTAATATAATATCGTAATAATTGAAATCAACTCACAACTTTGAAATCCTTTTGGCTGTATCTTTTAAAACATGCAACAATATTTTGAATATGATCATCATAAGGATTTTCTTTATCTGGAACAATGATTAATTATATAAAATACAAATATATATAACCCATTTATTCAAGTATATGAATTTTTAACTGTCAAATAATTAACTACTTACTGAAACTTAATTAATAAAAGGCGAAAAATATCTGCCATTTGGATAATTTTGAAAAGATATGTGTTAAAGTAGTATTAAATCTATGATTGTTAACATAATTAAAACATTTGTTTTGCACTTTATGATATCTATTGGCAATACTGCATTGCAGAGCAAACACACAGTTATTCCGTAATACTTTTCATGAATTACTTACCAATAATAGCACGGTTTTCAGTTAATATATTTGATATAAAAATTGCTGCTTTTAAAGCTCTATTCATATGTATCTTGTTAACAGATGTTGTTCCCTTTTGGATACAATTCAAAACACATTCTGGGACAACCAATCGACACCTATTGTCTGTAATTATATAAAAAAAAAATTATTTTGGAAGAGTCAGGTCTGTCTGATGTCCATTGCTATATTAATGAATTGTTCTACAAGTAATATATTTTTAGTTCGAAAAAGTTTTGCAGAATCAAAAATATTTATAATAATTACCTGCATTTCGTATTTCCTTTATAAAGTTTAAATTTTCTAAAAACACATTATCATCGAGCACAAGAAACCAAACTTTGGTTCTAATATCAATCTTAAACAATGTTTGAAGAGCTGTGATATTGAAATTATTGGTTTCCTGAAAATCAAATGGACTTTCACAAAATGTTAAAGCAATAAATATAGACAATCTAAAAAATATAAGTCTAGTTTTAAATATGAATAAATCATGTACAAATTGTATAATCAAAGATTTTTATTAAATTAATAATTTAAATTTTACATATTTCAAATTCAACAATAACAAAATTGATGCAATAAAAACTTTAATGACTTTAGTAAGTAATGAGACAAATACATGTAAAAGCAATAGAAATAATGAACAATAATATATTTTATAAATTATTTATCATACCTGTAAATCATCTTCAACAACTTCTTCCCTTACATTAGCCTCATTTTCACCTCTATGTGGTGCTGAAAGTCATATTTTAAACATGATGCCCTTACCAATCTAAAATATTACTATTTAAATGTAAGTAAAGAGCACTAACCATGACCATGATCTGAAATTAGATTACTAGAGTTGTTCTGTAAATACATTTCATCATTTGAATCATATTGTTTGTGAAGTATTACTTTTTTTTCCATCGGCAATGTAAAGCTTTCATTTTTTCGTATTCCAGGTGATTTTATGGGGGTTGATGAATGTGCATGACCCTGATATTGTTGTGGGGTTAAGTAATATTGTGATTGCTGAGAAGACTCGTTCCAATTTCTTGAACTTTGATGAACATTTAATACTGGTAAACCCACTGTAATGTTATTAAATGTATTCTGGGGAATACAGTGTGAAAAATTAATGTTAGGTATAGCACTTTGTCCATGGAATGTATTATGCATGGCAGCAGGCACTTGTTGATTTATACTATCATCATAGGCTTCATTGGGCTCTGGGTATTCTGTATTTAATATAGCTTCACTTATGTTTGGCCTTCTTTTCATAAGTGATAACTGTAAAAAAATAAATATAAGTATTAATAATAAATTTGAGAAACTTGCTCAGGAACCAATCCATAGCAACCAATTATGTTCATTTAATTAAACCACAAAGCTGGGGTGGATTATTCATACAAATCAGTACTATTCATATTAAATTTATAATCTCTCTTAATAGTTAAATTTAGTTTTAAATTAAATTTAATTTGTAGGCACTAGTGTAATAGGATGTTCATTGTTAATGAAAAGTACCTACAAAAATTTGTTTCAAACTAGATTTCTCTCCTCCTCTTAATGAAGATATATCTGATAAAGAAAGTTTACGAGAGATTTAATTCAATACTAACGATTTCGGGAGATAAATTCCACACGGCATCTCCCGTCAATTTATTAAAGAAGTATGTTCTTCCTGAATGTCTTCTAGAACGACACAGCAACCATGGGTTTAACTTTTGCGATCCTTCAGCATTCATAACTTTTACAAATTTTTTACAAACTTTAAACTACTAATAGTACGGTATCTCGTGTCGGTAGGCGAATAACATGTTTTTTTATTTCTATGCAATATACACATATGACATACTTGACAGTAGACAGCATAGAATAAAACACACCACAGACTCTTTCTGACGAGCTTGGCAGAGTTATAATATACTTAAAAGTTAAGGTGGATTTGCAGCGGTACTTACATTACTGATTACATACACACCCCTGGTTTTAGCAAAGAGTAAAGACCGACGAAATTGTTAACATTGTGGGCGGTGATATTGCCGGGGTTTATAACCCATCACCAAATCACATAAATGGCTATCCCGCTACTGTATGGCCGGGAACATGTTGGGTGTAGCCATCTAAAGGTATTGGTCTAGACAGTAATAGTGCAATTGGGTCAACTAAGATCAACTAAGAGTCACTAAGAGAAAAGAAAAACATAATATTGTTACCATCCTAGAGATCAGTGCCACGCCCGCTCATGACAACCGCACATATTTGTGTTTTTATTTTCTTTCCTTTTCCTTCTGCGTTGATGAAGAGTTTAAAATATACTTATCCGCATGTACTCCATACATTAATTAATTGATTTCGAACGTTAGCTGCATATTTTAAAGAAGGATTTAAGAGGTAAGACTGGATTAAGATTACACCATCTTTCAAGCTTGAATCGCTTGAAGTTTTCTTATTTTGTGCCCGTAAGCACTGTAAACCATAAGAATCAATTCAATCAGGTACTAAGATAAGTAGAATCGAAGGTTCTTCAACAAAAAAATATTAATGGTTAGAAATGGTGTTTATCTTAGCCTAACGACAATTGAGAAAACAGTCCATTCCTCATAAAAAGTTTATGAATTTTAGTATCCTCAGAAACGAAATCATAAAACTAGGCACTGAGTCCAGTGAAATCAATTTTACTTATATGGATTATGGATGGAATTACTAGTAGATGGTATTACTAGCGACCCGCCTTAAATACACTACAGAAAAATAAACGCGTCCGATCGCTGCTAAATTCAAAGTGTGTGTAAAATCTGTAATATCTTCGAAAATTTTCACTTAAATCATACGGTGTAAAGGGCCATATAGATCATATAGATCTAAATTAACAATGTATTCAAGGTATTTAATTGGTTAAGGATTAATGCTGTATTGGTTAAAATCGCTTCGAAATTAGCCATTATTAAGTAAATCAAAAAAAAAGTTATTGTGGGTTATCCATAAGAGAAAGACATATACTATCATGGACTTTTCTGTAGACCTTTTCAATGTGTACAATACTTAGTACATTATTTTATATAAAACTCGCAGGGTTCAGCCTGCGTTTGCAATGTAAGCGAAAAAAAATGTAATTATTTACGACATCACATTAGAAACCTCAAAAATACAACAGTACTTCTCTACTATTTAGTGGATGTTATTATACATATAAACCTTCCTCTTGAATTACTCTATCTATTAAAAAAAACCGCATCTAAATCCGTTGCGTAGTTTCAAAGATTTAAGCATATAAAGGGACAGAAAAAAGCGACTTTGTTTTATACTATGTAGTGATACCCAAAATAGTTTATAAATATAAAACTAAGGAATAGAATCAACTAGTCACAAAGCAGCTAACTACCCTAATTGAAGCGTCCGATCTAATACTAAGGTATATGAGTTTCAGAGAATGAACAACAATGATTGGGAGCCACGTTATACTTTGCGACCGAGGTGACTCCCCGCCTGCTCCGCGGTCTGCAGAGCGCAGAGTGAAGCAGGGAGGCCTCAAGGATATAGCCGCTACCCCAGCTGCAGACGCAAACGAGCCGGTGATTGTTAACAACGTGCCCCACGACGTGGTATGAGCCACTCACTGCTAGGTAGGGATCCATCAAGGAGACGCACACCAAGCTGCGGTCAGCAAAGGCATGTTTAGAGACCCAAGTGCAGAAAGGATGCGAAATGATATGTCCCCTGACCACAAAATGGACAAGCCAGAATCACCTACACGTAGGCATAGCAGGGACATCTTAACGGAACGTGAAAGACCGAACGAGGTTGGACGCGGGACCCGGGTCTTTTATGACTTGGGCATAGCTGGGACTGTGAGGGACACGAACTAAGACATATGCATCCGCTTTACTTATTACTTGATTTCAAAATAGTAATAACTCATGTTATAAGATTTTGTTAGTGAACCCTCAGAACAAAGGGACTTGTTCAAAAAGGATGACCGAATGTTACCATCATAGAGATCGATGGCATTGGCATTCTCTGTAAAGTGCTTGATTTTATTATCAGCGCCATCTGTCGGCATAACGTATCGATCCGTTAACTTGTTAATATTGCTGACTGATGGTGTCGGTAAATTGGTCGGATGGTCGGTGGGGCGGCTTCTGCCAAAAGGGGCTATATAAGTAGAGCTCTTGTCAGTTCGATATAGTGTTGTTATAACTTTTGTGAGAGGTGAATATATTGGTGAGTGTTTTGAATTATATTTTATTATATAGTGTTTGTGATTTTTTGGAATATATGCATATGATATTGTGAATCAACTGTTTTCACTTCTATACCCTTCTGAGATGTATTATAACAATATAAATAAATACCTAGGTATCTACAGTGATAGGACGACCTCTAGTTAGAAGTACTTCTAAGTAATATCAGAGGTATGCTCACAAATCTCAAAGCAGTCCAATAGCACCTCACCTGTGGTCGCACTTAACGCCGGAGCATGTGTTTTTGTACGCAATGACATCTGTATATGTACTATGAATATGTGACGTTGAAGACCCCTGTTTATTCGTGCTGTAAATACGTATAAGGGACTTTCTTTCAATCAATATCTTATGTTGATACGGACCGGTACACAGTCTCTGTTACTGCTAGAAGCATTCCAATAAACTGTGTTTATATTCACATTAAGTTAAAATACAACCCATGATAATTAACTTTTTTTTTTTGCTCATTATTTTATGACATTCCTTTGCGTAAATTACTTTCTTCCTAAAAAGAAAGCTACCAAACAGGATCTCCGTATAATATCTCTTGCTTGCCTTTATTTTTTAACAATGGGAATTCCATTGACAGACCCCCACGCCAGGACAACATATACATGGCATAAGGAGGGTGGGGGTCAGGGCCCACAAAGAAAGGACCTCACTACCCACTTAAACCCATCGGTCCCTCCTTAGCGCTAATGACGAGGCCTGGTAACAGCGAGGCCTTGTCCAGGTTCTTTTGCTTGCCTAATCTGTGCATGTGCTAACCGATATTTTAAGGCACATTAAGGCGGCTTTCTATACTCGATCTAAAATCTTAAGTTATGTCCATCCAGATATTTTGCGATCGCGATCGATGAGAATCTACGTTTCTATATGACAATCCTTGTAAAAAACGGATTGGAAGTCCCCGTGGTTTCGTTTTAGGTTCCCTTATTTGTGAGGGACTATATTACTCCTTGAAGTCGTCATTATTTATATATAAAGTAAAGATTTATAATAAAGTTATAATTATTTTTATGCAACAACGTTATTTAATTGTGTTTAACGGGAGTAAAGTAAGTTTTAAAAGCACAAATTCGTTTTGCATGGAGCCGTCGTTGTAATCTTGAAAAATGGAACGTGCAAGCAACTGTCAACGAGTCAAGCAAATGTCGAAAAATTGATTTTTATTACAGTTGAACTGTTTGAATATATAGTAATAGTACTAACTACTAAAGTTTACACAATTTATATTTCAATTAGTCATGACTGAAACTGTAAATGTTAGGTTGTAAAATATTTATCGTATTTATATGTTTCATTTAAAAAAAGCATGTGTTAAAAAAGTAAACTTATAATTATTTGTTTATGGAGAAGACAAACAAATCCTGATAGTGGGGTAGGGATAGAAACATAGCTAAAGCTGATTATTATATATAATTTTTTTTTATATAGATTCTAAGATAGAAAAGTTAAATAGAATTGAAAACTAAGAATAAAAATGTGAATGAAAAAGGTTATTATTTAATTTCTTTGTTGAGTATGATGTTTTGTTATATTATATAAATAAAAGGACTTTAACAGTTTGTAAATACTTTTAATAAGTAATTAAAAGAAATTTAAAATTAAATCTTCTCTATTACTTATATCGCTTTGCCTTTCATTTCAAAGTAGGACTGATTGAGATTGGTCAAGGCATAAAATCTTAGTGCCAATAAAAGTTGATGGAGGGATACCATTATTTCTGAAAATAAACAATAGGATTAGGCTTAATTTATAGGTATAAGTTATTAATCTCTGTACCTTGATTACTTTAATGAACGGATATTCCTGTAAAACAGCCTCAACAAATTCCTTACTATTCGGAATCTGAATACGAATTAGGTTGTTCAGAGAAATCATAAAGGTGACACTTTTTGAAATCACAAATCTTTCTTGTTCTCCTTTGCTGCATCCGAGTCCGATAACTGAGGTAGATTCAAGATACTGTATATACTTGAAAATAACTCCATTTTAAATACTTTTTAAAGTTCTACGAATATAATACACAAAAACAGCACCGCAAAATTCGTGAATCGGTCAAATGGGAAGATCGCAAATTTAGATTGATATAGTCAAAATTCGATCTCTCGAATTCAAAGATAATTTAAGAAAGATCGATTGTCATTTCCTTATAAATATCAATCCAAAAGTAGGATGGTCCTCCCAAGGATGGTTTACAAAAAGATTAATGAGCAGGATCGGTTATTGAAAAGAGTTTAAAAAGAAATAATCTAGTAGTAATTGTTGGTATGAGAGTGATGTCACTACTCTCTAGTCACTAGTCAATAGTCATTGTGTGAAGAAAATCATTTTTCTGTAATCTGTATGTTTTGATACATTGCAAACATTCTAATAAATAATTAATACTTAAAAAAATCATAACACATAAGTCATAGAGAACTTTACAATACATTTTATTTAATTTGCAAAATGGATTTTGCGTGATTTATTTTTATGAAGTGATACCATAAACAGAATTTATGCTAAAATCGTCAGCAAGTTCAAGAAAAGGTGGGGCTCCAACTAGCTCACTGGCACATAATTATCCGTAGTGGTGTTAATTGTGTCCTATAGTTTCAATATATCCACCTTACATACAAACAAATGGAAGTTAAACGCGTGCTGGTTTCTTCCAATTTAAGAGGAATGACTTAATATTGGGTTTTAGTGTTTGCTGTTCTCATCTATTATGATCATCACTTAAAAACTCTGTTATGTATACTTTAATAGAAATCTTTTTGGGCCTTGGAGTGCTTGGCACTCTAGTGACAGTCATATCTGCCTGTGTTTGTGGTTGCAAAAATTCCAATCAGAAGTGAGTACTATGATTATATATTAATTTTGAAATTGCATTTTAGTTATATTGTAATGCACTACATACATTTTTAAAGTAAATAATATCAGGTGAGCCTTCGTGTCATTTGCCCTATCTTATAAAATTTTCCATTATGAAAAATATGAACATTATATCTCAACAATCCATTTTTTAACAGAAGTGAGTTGGTTGGCACAGCGGGAGTGGTCAAAATTAATTTGGATGAAGAGGCTCCATCCCCAACGCCAACCACTCCAGCTTCTATTAAGCGGTTTGTCTCAGTTTCCGCATGCCCTTACCCTACAAATTAGCTTTTTGAGGGCTAACATAGGTGTTTAACTGTAGTATTAACATGTATTAGAAAATAAAGCCTTGAATATTTACAACTGAATGTTAGATTTGTCCAATTGTGGGTTATCCTCAGGAGACGGCACCAGTGAAGTATTAGCTTCTGTATATTAATACTACTGCAGTTCTTATTTTGTATTTTTAAAAGAATTTAAAGTTTGCTTCCCTGGTGGTCTTCATTTACTAATGCAAAAAGTTGTATGTTGTATTAAGCTTTTTGGGTTAATTGAAGTATGCCATTAATTTGATTAATTAGAAACAAATTAACATTTATACATTTGTATATTCAAAAATGTTGCATGATAAAAATTGTGATTGTTATAATATTTTATAAAAATATCTTTCTTCTGGATTCATTTGTTTAAGTTATTGTCTTGATTGCTTTTAAATTTGGATAGTTAATACTGATAAAAGCCTAAACATTGTTTTAATATAATATATGTACAAAAAAGCTATTAATGTTAAACAGCTTTGGTACCTAAACTATAAAACATACTATTTGACAATAGATTTTCATGTTAAAAATTATTTTATAGAGCCTCTACTCAAAATAGTCAGCGCAGTTTACCAGAAATACCACATCCAGTTGGCAGACATGACAGTGGAGACACCGCTTCAGAAATTTATGCAACAGTTAATTTGGATGAAGGTAATTTTTTTATTATATGTATCTATTGGTCATTGATTTATTGTTGAAGAATTATCTGTAGGAGGTATTTCTATATACATATATAAAATCAAGGGTTCTGTTTCATAACTTATAATTTATTAACATATATTAGGCAATTATAAAATTGCATACTTTTTTTAAATGGTACTTTAGTTGCGTGTATCCCGCTTTCAAATAACAAATAAATTTAAGGAATTAAGTTATTAATATATAAATTAAGAATGATTGATAAAATATTGCACGTATTACAATATTTGGTTGTCAACGAAACTCGCCCGCATTCCAAAGTGGAGGCTCAGCGAATCTTGCGTTATCATAAATCTTCAAATGCTGGTGCCCTTCCTTCACTATGAAATACGTTAAGGGTTTTTGGTAATTTAGCTGACTTGGACTAGATACATAATTATAGAGTGTTTTAATAGATGGCAAGTAGAAGATAACTACTGTACACATGACCTTCTTACTTTGCGCATCCTGGTTTATCAAGATATCTACAATATGTATAGATCTTGCGTTAATCTTTGCGGTTCTGCAATTCCTCTATACAGTGTCAATGTCAAACTATTAAATTTTTATAGCACAGTCTACTCCTCTTTTAGACTATTCCATGTCATCAGAGTCTATCGACCTATATTTTATTCACTTGAAACTTTATATGATTCGTTATCATGTTATCATTAGCAAAAAATTGATTATATAAACGTACTGTAACTTAACCTGCAGATTTCAGATTATGGGTTCTGTGCTGTAGCGCCAACTATATGATCCCCCGCGTCACTTCAATCATAGAGTCTTGTTATATTTTAATTAAAATGTTGCTCTTTCTTATTATAACAAACGGACGGTCTAGCATCTTTTACATAAGTAATCGTTAATTTCGAACTAGTAGACATGTTTCTGTGTTCAATATATACTATATGCAACTATTTGATGTATAATAGCTGTATAATATTTTTAAAAAATGATTTGATAATATTAGTTGATGTCTGAAATATGTTATACGTGCATATAAATATATGCAAGTTACTATGCATCATATATATATATTTCATTTAAGACATGCCGCCATTAATCATTATTCACGTGATAAAATGCATCCTCAGGAAGTTTGATTATCAAACATGAATTTTTACTTAATATTGATTTTAGATAACATTTTATTAATAAGTTGTTAATCATGTCTGTACTTGGAAATTACTTGTAAAAATCTGTATGAATAATATAAATGTATCATCGGTGCAATATCGTTAAAAATTATTAAAGTGAATGTTTTTTATCGTTTTACTATTTACGTATTTTCTGACATCTCCTACGATTGACAAACACGCTAAACATACTTTTCTGTGATTATTTCCAAGGCCGGCACTTCAGTAAAATCATCGAGGATTTTAAATATATGTTTTACCCTAGATCGGCTTAATACGCCTACCTGTAAGTCTCTAGACGATAGTTAGCATATATCTTAACCCTTAAAGCGTATTTTTTGGATTCCCTATAAAATTCTAAAATACTCAAGTTAAGTGTCGGCTATAGCTGTAACAGCATCTTTGGGAAAATAGTACTGCGAGAGACAAGTTTTTATTGCGCAAAAAATGTATATAAGAATAATTTCTGGAATGCAACAGACGGAATCGCGTCGTTCTGCTTTTTAAAAGAACTGGTTATCACTGCTTCCATGCCCATATATGAAATTAGGTTGTTTATTGCTATTTAATCGACAGGGATTGTACAGATACAAATAAGATGTTCTTAACCAAAAGAAAAACATCAAATTAGGTAAACAGCTGACTGGAAATGTTGACTAAATTGCCGAAGGAAGTTTTGAACGTACGGAAAATTAAAATCATCTATAAGCATGGTTAGTGGGGAAAAATTACGTGTATTTTGACGCGTAGTTTAGTTGACATAATTCGAAGAACTTTTTTTGACAGTGCTTTGCTAAAGTCTTATAAGCCTAACCCACCTTGTGTGAAATTTTCCCGATATTATAACAAGATTTTGCATGCCATATAAATTTGCTAATTCCGTTGCACATTTATATTCTGTGTTATATTCACCTATATCTTAACAGCAATCAGTGCAAATTAAGATAATGATTGTAAAAATATTTATAGTATTCATGAGTTTGAGCGTAGTTGGGATTACTACTAAATACCAGTTATACGTAAAGATTCTCATCTGAATTGTAGTAGCATTATGGAAAATCGCATCTTGGATTTTGTTAGGATTTTTGTGTGCACCTGGTAGAAAAACAGCCTCTACCGTGTCTACTATGTTTTAAGTCATCTACACCGCTACCGAGACTGATCGATATATCGATCAACGATAAGCTGATACTTATCAATTAATGGATACAATAAAGTTCCGACAAGATTGCTATCGTAAAATTAACGTTAAATAATTGATGGTAGCAATTATCACAAATAACTTTATCTATAATTGCAGCAAACAAGGTCGCTGCAGCGACGTCAAAGGATCACGCATACGAGCACGCTTACGCCAAATTGCAAAACGAAAGCCATAATATGTAAGCATTACAATTTTTTCATATCAGTGGACTGAGAATATTTTTTTCTATCTCTAATGCTTTAGCCAATAGTCTGATGGCCCGAACTGCCTATTCCTTATATATGATTAACGGTTTTAGTATAATAGACATAGAATATTAGTATTTCTACGAAACACAAAAAAATGACGCCATGATTGTGTTTTCTAAACTTTGTTATTCTTATAATTATTTGTAACTTGTAGGTTAGTTTTTGTTTATAGATTCCATTAATGATTATGCACAAATGTAGAAGTAATTAAACTACATCAATAACTTTTAATAATTATTAGATTTATATTATTTTATTACCATGGTGTTTCTATAATGTTGAGATTCGATTCTATTATTTTAAACTTTAACATTATTCGAGATAATCCTAAGAGGCGATAAAGAAGGCGTTTTATATTTTCACAATATTATCACAGTTTCATATTGTATTATGCCTTGGAATATTCAAACCCTCCCGGGACGTAATACAATATGAGATTTTATTGAGAAACTATTGTCTTTGATTACTGCCAGTATCATATATTTAAATAAAATATTTATTGTTATTAGGATTTATCCGTTTTAATCCTTTATAAAGTATATTAATGAAAAACATTCTGTATAGACAATAAATAAATAAGTCTTGAAAGAGCTCTTGGACTCACTATGTCTGAATTAAGAGAGTTGGTTGGTTGCCAAGTAAATTGCTTTTGTACTTAATTTTTTTTATGAATTTTATTTTATATTAATTATTAACAGATAGACTACTGTTCGAATGTACTTTATTTTGATTGTTATAAGCTTTCACGAGAAAAGTGCCTGTTAGTATGAAAAATGTATCTATAAATATATAGATAGAGTTTCGATAATACATAAATAATTATTTTAGCATTTTTCCTTCGTCTACGCCTTTGGCAAATATTCCTATTTTAGACTCGTCAATTTGCGTTCGGATTTTATTTAAATGTATTTTGTCTTTTAGAACTGTTGAAATAACCACGGATCAAGATTCCGAAGTTGAGATTCAAATCGATGAGAGGGAAGCTACGCCATCAGCTGCAGGTATGTTAGATAATATTTGAAGTGCCTAATAATATATTTAGTTGAGACTAAGATGTAAGTCTTATTTCTGAAACTTATCTCTTAGTGCATTGTTCTGTGCAAACAAGGGGCAATACAATATTATAACCTTAATTGAATTACACACACACACATTAATATGTGATGATTTTTGACATGCCTATTTTCTATTAAGTTGTATCCAGCCATGTTTAGCGGTATTAGTTTAGTTTTTAAACTTGCGGTTAAATCTGATAGATTTATAACTGTCTTGCAAAGACATATTAACAAAGCGAAGAAATTTCATAGAAGTTTGATGTTTTATTACTTACGTAGGTTTAAAATATAGGCTTCTTAAATTTAAGAGCTTATCCTGTTTTTAATTTCGATGGTCACGGTTAACGTACACATAAAAAATATTCATTGTCTTAAAAAATTCAAAAACAAACGCTAGAAAAATATATTATTTGGTATATATTAAGTATGAGTTAGAGGTTTTTATTACTCATAAA
The DNA here is from genome assembly GCA_963693355.1 of Pontia daplidice. Classification (NCBI taxonomy): domain Eukaryota; kingdom Metazoa; phylum Arthropoda; class Insecta; order Lepidoptera; family Pieridae; genus Pontia; species Pontia daplidice. Next base: position 987,099 of record CAVNZL010000042.1, on the reverse strand, counting down.
GTACAAATAAATCTATTTTTTAATATGTCGAACGACTGTATATTATTTTCGTTGCATTAGTATCAAGAGACTATTATGTCTTGTGATAACAATGTTCTATAAATCTTACATAATCACGAATTAATCTCACTCCAGCCAGTTTTTCTAAGATTTCTCTATTCTATGCATTAATGTGTGTGTGTGAATAGTGGTATTCATGTCATCGTTACAATGCTACGTTTCTACTTATCTATTTTGAATGTTTATTTCCATATGTCGTGTTTGATATAAAATGCGATAAATATGTTTAAAAAAATACTTTCTTTGAATTCACAGTCGGTTAGCACCAAGATAAGCTATTTATAGCTAGCATCTATACACTATATATTATATATAAAATATGTTTAGATAATATAGGTATAGATTACAGTTATAGTGTAATACATAGTTAAAGAACTGTGACAACAAAATTTAAACATAAAATTGTTTGAATTAGTGCTTAACTCGAGTCAATATATGAATATCACGAAGTGTCCTGTGACGGTTATAATTGAGTTAATGTTTATTATGTTTGTATTTATAATTTTAAGCATGAATAGAAATTATTAAAACAAAGTCAAATATGAATATAAACATATATGTAACCTCATATAGTTCACGCTAAATGTATCTATTTATAAATTTCGGTTTATAAAACATATAGTTTTGCAAATTAGTTCAAATTTTGTTAGTATCAAAATCCGTATCTGATCCTCAAAAGATAATGTTAATATTACGATAGCCCACTTAGTATCGAAAGTTTTACACATATACCTTTTTATATTCGAAAATCGTTTTATATTAATTGAAATTTTAATCTTCATCAACCAATATGATGGAAAGAGGGTGAAAAGAAATATAATTTTTTAATAGATATATTATTATTTTTTTTAATTGAGACGATTGTCGAATCAATGATTGTTTCTGCGTATCTTTACCGTACGTTCAGTAATTATATAAAGTCCTCTCTATATCTGATTTTTCTAGCTTGAATAATATAGACGAATTATGACGTATTAATAATAATTATCGTGATTCCAGAATCGGTGCCTATTTCGGCATCTGTGGCAATAAGCGGACAATTGCCTTCGAGTCAAGAACTGCCTTACATTACACCACCTTCGCCGAGGCCAAACCCGGAACCTGCAGTACATTTTAGTGGGGATTCAACTGATTCTGCCAGTATGTATCCATTGTCAGCTGGTACTCAAACAAAATTATTCTGTATTACGTATTAATGGTTTACGGTGTAAGTCAAAAACTCTCTAAAAGATTAACATTTTATTTTATTTTTCAGAGGGCTATACTAGTATATCGGTTCGGGAACCACTAAGCAACATTCGTGCGCAGGCCGTCAAGCCGTCTCAGCCACGCTATGCCACCGTATCTGATGATTCGGGTAATTATTATTATTTACTTTGAATATATTTTTTTTCGTTTATTTCTAATGTTGTTCTCTTTCTATATTCTCAAAACTTAACAAATTTGTTTAAACTAATTATTAAAAATGTTAATTTTATTATTTCTACGTATTCATTTTTGTCCATTCAAAGCATTTTTTTTACATAGTTGGAGGTGAAATAGTATGTATTCGTGAGGTGTAATACAGATTAGTGTAAATATATTTCTAGTATATTTATTGTATTATTTTTTATTATTGAGATTAGTAAAATAATATTTATAATTTAAGTGTAACGTTAACAATTAACCAATCTTAGATGAAATGTACGCGGCAATAGAAGAAGCGAGCGTCGGTGAAGGTTCGGATACGTACGCTCAGATTCCGGACCCGCGAACCCGAAGGACCAATTCTCAGGCGCCCGTTCAACAACCGCCCTCAGAAAATATACACACACACGAAGTTACTGTTCATGCAAGGTATTTTTGGAGCAAGTATTACAAAAAAAAACATGGTGATTAGTAGTGGGGGAGAGTTTTTTTTATAGTTCTCGTCCACTCTACGTTCTTCAAAGTAACTGGCAGTAAATGTAAAATTAGAGACGTAGTAAAATGTTTTTTTTTTACAGTGTCATCTGGTATGAAAGTTGTTATAATTTTGAATTGCATTGAAAATGTGAGGTATAGATTTTTTCATCATTTTTGTACATGGTACCTAAGTTGTGTCACTTAAATTGAAATGTAGTTTTTATAATCGATTGAAATTTATAAGATTGTTTTCAGGAGAAGCGCTCCGCCTGAAGTCGGTGCGTCGACATCTCATACTACACATTCTCGACAAGGTAATTGTTGAACATTTTACGTTAGAAGTAAATTGCGATTGAAAATAAAAAGTGATTGATGCCGCCATTTTGACTCTGTTATAGTAACAGCTATCTCACAAACAATAACACAAACCCTTAAATAAAATTGTGTGTAATGGATTAAAATGAAATTTATTGCAGTTATTTATGCAAACATTTTGGATGCTTTCCAGATGCTAACTGTAGGTCCCAGAAAGGTCGCGTGTCTTATTTGAAATTTCCACAAAGTTGCGATATTATCTCTTATGTTCTGGCAATACTGACTAAAAATGTCTACTCATAAGAATTACCTTCATTTGTTTATTTGTATCGGCTTAGTAATTTTTTTTTTTACTTTTATGCTGTACAAATGTCTTATTCTTCTTATTGGTACAGGACTTTATTCTTGATTCCAGGTCAGAAATAATTAGTTGTTTCTTGTAAAAAGTTGTCTCCTTGTTTAAATATGTTTGATTTAAAATTTTAAAATATTTTTTATAGGTTATTTGCGCTACTTTGAGGGTTCCAGTTTTATTTTGTTTCAACAGACATGTCACGTTCTATATAAAAACAAGTGAATGTACGACGCAATAGTTTCGAGCGACGATATAAGCTTTGATTACAAAGAAAAAGTATCTAATATCTCTAATTATCACTTCTGTTAGATATATACTATAGATACATTTTTCTTTAGCACATTAAGATGTAAACTCCTCTATCGTATTTAATTCCAGCATCAATGTCCTCGTGTTCCAACTCGGCTGGAGCTCTGGGATCGCCGAAGCCAGAGAAGCGCCAAGCGAACTCGCCCCTACCGCCTCCGCCGCAAGCGCACGACCCGAAACATCACCGGATTAACAGTGCCGGTAATATATTTTAATTTAAAGAAAAAACACTTTATTAACGGATTAAGTTTTGTAGTTTTGCGAAATTTAAATATATTTTGCATTATTTTAAATTTTTCCGACGTTTCGCGTAATTTACAGTGGGCGTGGTCACGGTAGACCATCGTACATAACTTAATCCGTTAATAAAGTGTTTTTCTTTAAATGAGTAATAGTTATCTCAATAAAAGACAATATTATATATTTTAACAAACAAACAAACAAACATTTAATCCACATCCCAAAACTTTACAATTCTTAATGCTAAATACAAACTAGACTCGTGGAAGGGAAACACGCTCAGCATATGCTGCGCCAACAATTACTTGCTGACGGAGCGCCGGTTTTCAGCGTGCCCCCAAAGTGACCTCTGGACTACCAGCCATTTAAGAAAAAAAATAAAAAAAAATAAAATAAAAATAATATAGACTAAATCGTTGAAAATACAAAAATCCTTATTATCTATTAAATATTAATAATATAAATATAACTAAGCCAACCACCTTTGATAAATAAGTATTATAAATAAATGAAAAGTTACAAAACAAAAAAAGACATTAAAAAAAAAATAGTAATATAGATCCACAATAACTACACACTTTACATACAACCGACCAAATCTAGCTTTGGAACTCCATCAATAGATATCTTTTATATTTAAATTTAAAGCTCATTAATGAAACGGAGTTCCGGATTGGGGGTGGAAGATTATTCCAGCATTTAGTCGCGTTGTACGTAAAGCTGCCCCTAAAAGCAGCCGTGTTGCTCTTTTTAGTGTCTAAATGACTCTTGGGTTAAACATATTGCCACTAATCCGTAAAGACTAAACGTAATAGTTTACGTAGTTACCCCGTACTCATTTTCCATATATTTCAAAATATTTTTGATTCCTGCTCTGCTCCGTAGCGAGACGTAATATAACATATAGCTTTCCTCGATAAAGGGACAACACAAAAATATATATTTTTCAATTTCTCTGGTAACTTTGGCTATATGTAATTTTTTTTTTGCAGGTGATCTTCACTTCAACCATGACAAACTCCGACGAAGTCTCAACGAAAAGCACCAACGAAATAACAGTTGTGTCAGCTCTTCAGATTTTTACGGTTGTAACTATCCCGTTGAAAAACACCGGTTTAGCTCCGGGGACCTAATAAGACCGCTCGTCGCTAAGGAGCTCAATTTCGACATTGATCAAAAGGAGCAAGCGGATAATCTGTACAATTCAATCGAAGGACCAAATTTGAGCGACTATTCGTCCGCCGATGCTAATACAAGTATAAACTCTGAGCGAGCCACGGAGAGTCCATCACGAAACGTCGAAGAGATGTACGCGAAGGTCATGAAGAAAACAAAAACAAAGGAAGAAACGAAAAACGCCAAAGACTCCAATGAAGATAAAACGGCACTAAAATTTCGCGGTGACGATCCCGGCTACGAAACTATAGATCGGAAACAATCCATTCATGGATACGAAACTATATCGAGGAAACGGAAGAGCCAGGGTCAAGATCCCGGTTACGAGACCGTTAAAGAAATGCATAGTGGACAGAACTACAACAACAACCTCAAAGTGAACCATCTACTGGCAGACAGTGGACCGAATAGTATCATAAGCAGTGACCCCGGCTACGAGCTAATAGCCAAAACCGACAATAATGCCTCCGATTCGGACCCCAACTATGAGGTTTTAAGGAATAACCCACCGACCCCGCCATATGCTACGATAAGTTCCAACTACAAAGTACAAGCCACATATTCGACAGTGAACAAGCGATCCGGCAAATACAGCAGTCTGCCTAACAACAACGAACCGAGCGTCGAGCCGAACTATGAGTCCATGACGAACGACCCAATATACACGACCGGTAGCGAATCGGACCCCAACTACGAATCAGTGAGGCCGAAAGAACCGAATTACGAAAGCGTGAACGCCCAAGATCCAAATTACGAGTCTCTCAGGGGTAAAGACCCAAAGTATGAATCGGTCCGGTCGAAGAACTCCCGTCATGACTCGGTCCGGTCGAAAAACGACCCAAACTATGAGAGCGTCAAGTATTTTGAGCTTTCAAAAAAAGAGCCGCCTTATGAGAAAGTGAATATGGGAGAGAATTCGGGAGTAGAGAGGTCCGATTCGTCTGCGGGTTACGAGAGGATAAATATAGCGAACAATAGGGAACCGAAGAGTATTAACAGTAGTGAGTGCACCGTGAGTGATTATTTTCAAGTGTAATACCAAAATTTAGTATTTTTGAACATATACCCGGGTAATTTGAGATTGCTTTTATTTATTTGTGCGAATTTTTAGTATTTTTACAATAAGGTATCGTTGATGATATTGTTCATTGCTTTAGCCGGTGGAATGGTTGTAGTTAATATGGAGGAGTAATCTGAGAAATGTTAACAATTTTATTTATTTTACAGTTCTGTGTTCCTATATTCATTTTATAACGGGGCCTCAATTTACCAAATTGAAATTCATTAACACTAGACAAATGCTCCAAATATTGTGGATTTTTTTTCATAAATTGACCTATCCTAAAAATAAACTAAATGGCCCTGAGCGATTAAAGGTGATTTTGATTAATTATCTTTAATGCTAATGAATATTTAAAGTGAATATATTAACCAGCCATTGTTTAGTATACAGTTATTTGGAATGTAAATCGTATTCCAACTTTAGAATTCAGACCGACATAACATCATATTCCTTATATATCTGTGATATGTACTGTGGATGACACAATTTTTATTTCACCCGAAGAAGATAAATTAAAACGCGTAGTAAATTTTGTAATCTCCATTTTTGTGAGTTTTAACACCAACTTTTTTATAATTATACAATGCAATTGTAAATATCGCTATTTATTAGAGTATGATATAGACTATATTTAGTCGTACGACACATAGTGTCCTTCAGTCTGTCCGGTCATACCCACTTTTAGCAATAATCGATAATGTAATATGCGCATACGCATCGACATGCTTTATGGCATTTCTAAACTTTTGCTTAATAAAACAGAGCGTACTTAGTCGAAGCCGAAATTTGGAACACTTTTTATAACTTTTAACTCCTTATAATTTTTTGCATTAATTTGTTGAGAGTTTTAATTTAAAGCTACATTCTTGAGCTTTATTTCTTATCTGTCCTCCGTATGGATATCATTGTTTACCTTATTGCATTACACTTTATATGTACACAGACATAGAAATAAGCATATAATCTTTGATATTATAAGAGTCTAAGTATTAGGTCGCCCTATACCTAGTCAGCCACTGCAAAACTAGATTTTTTTTTAAGTATCATTATGTTTTACACTAGCAGCTTTTAAATGTATGTGTTACTTGTGTTATACATACAATTTTTTCCAGTTTGGACACTCTTACCCCTCTCATAATGATGACTAAATTAATAATTAAAGAATTATATTTTCAATTTTATCATTAGTTAATGAGTCAAGTTTTCGGTGTGAGATTCTGGTCTATCAGTTTAGAAAGCCGTAAAGTATGTCAAGATATTGCAATAGTGCCTTGTAGACGCACAAAATGATACTTGCATTTGGTATGGTCATTCCCAATTCTCTTAATGCAATTAAAAGTATTATTTGTAATGGTGATTCTAATATATTTTCTAGTTAAGTTTTGTTTTAAGAATGTTACGTTTTGTTACTTTTATAACTTGAAAGTTGCATGTTTCCTTTATTGTCAATAAGTGCATTAAAATAATTTATAGTTGTACCTGAGAAAATGATAAAGAACTGATTGTACTGAAAAGGTTACATTATAATCTATAGGTACTTAGAAATCACTACAAAGTACATTTTACAACTTAGAGCCATGTTTTTATTTTCAAACTTAAATTAATTTAGTATGTTGCAATAGTTCTATATATTCTGTAACCAAGATTAACTGAATAGTGACTATGTTTATCCTTATACATTTGACTAATCAATTCTGTACTTATTTCATATTAATAACATGTAATCATCTGAAAATATTACACAAACCAATGTCATAAATACATACTATCAAAATACAAGTATAAATGCCATAATTCTATAAATTGTCTTTTCTTTCATTATTTCTTACACTTGACGAAATTTATATTTTTTTTACCAATTCAGTAACCAAAACCTACAAATAACTCAAAAGAAGTTTTTAATTTTCATCTCAGTCTGTCCGTATTTAACGTCAATCTCCGCAACTACTGAATAAACTCATGAGGTGTAGATATGGATAGATAAAAATTGATAGTACAATCACCATTAAAAAGAAAGTTACTTTAAAGCAGTGTTTTTCAACCTTTTTCATGATGCGACCCCCCTGGTATAAAAATTTATTTCGCGACCCCCCTTGACCTTCGGTTTTTTATCATGTATGTAGGTGTATGTTACAATATTACCATTAACAATATTAATTGTCATTAATTTTGTTTTTTTTACTAAAGTACCCATTTTTTTCGACCTCTGGCGACCCCCCCTACAGAAGCTTCGCGACCCCCCAGGGGGTCGCGACCCACAGGTTAAAAAACAATGCTTTAAAGTATTGGAAAAAATGATTTCATTTTCTTGTTAGTAATAATAGTATTGTCTGTGGATCTGTACATATTCAAGAAGTCTTTTTTTTTAATTCTCCCATTGGGCAGGCCAAACTAAAACTAGCCTCCTAATATTTTAAAAATGACAACTACAAAATGTCAAATTTCAGCAGTTTTACTGTTTACGGTTCTGTTTGTCTAGTTTGAAATTTGAATATGGTTATAAAAATAAAATAATTCCATACTGTAAAAATCTAATTAAAAAGTTCAAATTTGCATTACGTTGTTTCGGTTAATTTCAACTAAGGGACTACGGACGGACTGATTCATTAAAATTCAAAGAAAAATTTGGTTATAACGGATGCCGGTCGGCACAACCAGTATGGGAGATAAAAATGAAATATTTTCCGAGAGACTCGTTAGGGCAGTTATATGGGATATTGCTTTGCAAACCTTTCTTGCTGCGCTATTAGTGTTTATGATTCAAATCGACGTAATTCATCCGATATCATGGATTGCTTCAACATTCGAAGACATAATCAGCTGGAAGATGGGTTTCAACGTTATCCTTCTTGGCTTAGTCTCATTCTTTCAAGCTTACATTTATGGTAAATACTATACAACACCTTTGCCAAAGTACTTTACAAGATTTTCTATGTTCTTGAATATATTTACAGCACAAAATCTTGTATTTACTTTTTTATATGCTTTAAATGGATATTTTACACTGATTTTATATTCGTCCCTAGCGAAAAGTAACTTTAATGTTCTGAAAAAGATGTGTGAGAACAGCGAAGGACAGTGTTTAAATGAGCAGAGCCTATTTTTACAACTTGGAGGAATGTGGATAGGATTGTTTTATTTTCTGAGTGCACATATTTTTAATAAGACTGTGTTGACTTTCCCACATGTATATCAAGATAAATTTCAGCAAATGAAACTTGTCATTGCAAATGTAATATCGACAGGATTTCAAAGATCTATGAAGCCAGTTGCTTATTTCTGCATGTTTTACTACTTTTGGGGTAACAAGCCAAGAAGTGTGGTATCAGATGTGTACAGTATTTACTTAGAAGATCCACCATTAGATAATATTATCAACTTGTTGGGATCTGGAATATGGATTGGACTTTGGTTTTATGCAAGCCTCTTTTTCATTTCTGTTAATGCCATGAGAGCAGTTTTTAATATTGTTCTTACTGAACCAATGGTTTTTCCTATTGAATCAGATAAAAACTTAACCCTTTGTGTAGCATTAGCTCAGAGGTCACAATTCACTGGATATCTCGGTGCACAAGACTTAAGAATTCTGGCTATGACAGATCAATCTAGAAGACTTCAGATATTCACCCTTTCACAGCCAGGTGGTCATCCCAGAAACTGGAATAGTCTTTTGGAAAATAGTTTAACCATTATAAAAGAATTTAGCAAAGAGTTAGAAGCTATTAATTGTGACAGCAGTATAAGTGGCATAAAAGACATTAGTAAACGGAATCTCTTTAATGAATCTCCGAAATCATCTCCTATTGCATATTCAGGATCTTTACGCAACATGGCTTCATATCCACAAGCAACGGATATAAAGAATATTCAGGAAATTAAAGAAGAAAACACATTTTTTATTGCAGTTAAGAAAGAGTTTGATAGTTATGTGCAGAAAATGTGTCAGAAACCAGGAATTCATTACTTCTTCGGAGAATTAACAGATACCAAATTAAAATTCATTTTGCTGCAGGCTCAACCAGTCATGTGGATCTGTGAAGGCCTTGCCCATATTGTAGCTTTTTCATTGAAGGAAGATAAATATGGAGTTGTTCAAACGGATCTACCATTAATTCTATCTGCTTTAATAAACTTAAAACAAAATCTAGAAAAACTGTCTAAGCCTGGTCTTGTACCAAGAAAACAGATTTTGAATGATTGTTTTGCAGTTAGATCAAAGACAGCAATATTGTCCACAGTCAAAAGAAGCATTTATAAAATTGTAATTACATTTTCAAAATATATTCATGAAATACCACTAGATCCTGATGTTCAATTGGCAATTCAGCCCTTTTTAGTTTGTAAAGAACCCTAATATTACTGTTTATATTTTAACATAACTTATTTTTCTACTGCCTCTTATTATATTAGATAAGGTTTAAATAAAAAATTACAAAAAAATCTATCACATTTATTGAATAATCTTTCTAATAAAGAATTTGTAGACAATAATAACCACCTTAAAATACTAAAAATTATACCTTCAAGAAAGGAAACATTGTCAATACAATATTTAAACATTAGGATAACACTATATTTTTCCTCCTTAGGCAAATTATTCATATTTTATTAGAGAAGAGTGTCTTCATCTCTTAATTCTCCACTTAAAAGTGTATGTTGGCTAGCAGCACCCAGCAGAGCCGTTCTTTCTGCTGAAGAAGTCACTGAATCACAGCTCAAAGATGCTAAAAATATTTCAAGAATATAATTACAAAGTACTTTATATATATAATATATAAATAAGAATAAGTAAGACTAGATAAGAAATGCAATAGAGACAGGAAAACAATAACATCGTAGCATTCCACACGAAGTGAAAATTCGTGTGGAATGCGTGAAAGCAAGCGCAAGAGTGGGTAGGAATAGGAAAGAGTCGGGGTAATAAGGGTATTGCGGGTACATACGAAGATCGTTTTACCATCGGGGCTGGCGCGCGGCGTGGCCGTCACAGACCGCGCGCCCGGAGACTCCGACATCGACGCTTGGAGGCTGTAGCTCTCTCTAAAATCATTAGAATAACATTTTATTCGCAACAATAATACTTATTATAAAATAAAGATAAGGTAAAGTCACACAAGACATAGTATTATAAATAGGTCTATATATAACAGTCTGATAAACAGACGCTGTCTATTACTTTATGTAGTATAAAACCTTCAAAATTTTATCAAATTGATGCTGCAGTTGAGTCAAAAAATTCAGTTACATAGTGAGGTTGAAAATTGTATATAAGTAGTAGTAGTAGTAGTTTAAAGTATAAGAATCTTTTACCTATATCCAGAGGTAGATGAGGTCTGTGATATCTCGCTGTCATAGGAGGTGTCAGTATGCGTAGCGGTAGGCGGTAATAGGCCGGGCCACACTCGACGCAGGGGCGTCGATTCAGGCCCCGGAGATGAACAAGAGTCAGATTCGAGACGAATAGGGGCAAGCTAAAGATGAAACATTATAAATATTCACACACAATCTATAAAGTTACATTACGTATATGTAAGTACGTCATGATTAAATCTTGTAAATGGGTCAAACATTTGACCAATTATGTTTAGACTTAGAACCCAAAAATATTATTATTGCCTGAAATCCACAGCACCTAATTTTACATTGAAAATAAAACTTACGTCAGGTTTAGAGTTCCTGCTGCGTCGAAACTTGAAGGTCTTCTTGGAAGGTCCATGAGACCTTTGGAGACGAGGCCTGTCTTCGTCCAACGGGTCTTCTCCGCAGGAGTCACCCATTGATAAAGGCGATAATGGCGTTTGGGAGGTTTCCCCTAAAACAGGAAACCATATAAATCATACTCATTAACAGTTTGTATGACTATTTTTGTGACGCATATCAGGTACCCTCAGATATGCGACGCGATGTAGCCTATTATTAGGTATCAATCATTCTATTAAAGTTTTGAGAGTCTTGGCAACTCATATTTTTTTATATGATAAATAAGATAAATATATATATTATAATTTAGTGGACCTTTAAGCAAGTGATAATTAACTTACCAGTATTGAGTTTGAATTCCACCGAAGAACCAAAGCGTAACTTCTGTGCATTTGTATAATTCGGGCCGACCTGTCTGTGGTCACCGTTTAACCCGGGACCTAACAAGTAACATATTACAATATGGGGCAAAAATATTCTACGCTATATTAAATAATATTCAGCAGAGGTCTCCCAAACCAGATATATTCATTTATTAAAAAGAGAGGATAAGTCCTTCCTTAAGGGCCGGCAACACAATCACTCAAGTGAATGTCTATGTTGCCACTTATGAAATAAAAAGTTCATACCAATGGTAAAAATACAATCTATGACACTACAAATGTACAACTTCCTTATATAACCATAATATACAAAGTGTTTAAGGACTTTAAATGATATACAGATGACAAATATATAGAGGCTCATCTTTTAAGGGGCACCCTAATACCAGCAGGATCGTGAATTGACTAGCCTTTTAAAAAGTACGCCCTTAGATAATAATAATAATAAATAATAAATTTCTTTATTAGATTCAAAAAAGTACAAGTTAGTAAAACTAAGACCCTAGCTCCCCCACTAGATACCCTGTGTTGGGGGCAAAATAAATATAAAGGTACATTCACACAGTAGTACATGTTATCATATACATTGAAGTAGAGATTAAAAAAGAGTAGCTACGTGATTTATATAATTCGTACACATTTTAGTGAAGAAATATTATTATATATTAAACCTTAATATTTCTTACCAGTGTTAGAACCGTTGTCACTCCGTCCGTTGTTAGAATCGTATTGAGGCACATGTTGACTGGTCGTTGAACTACTTGACAGCGATTCTGTATTTATATATTTAAATTTTAATGTTAATTCCGATAAGCATATCTTATATGAGCTATTCCTTGCAGTTCACTCGTAAAGGAAAAAATTTCCATCTGGACATATTTAGTTTCACATTTTTAGTTTATGGTTAGCTCATTTTCATGTAGTGTCCTTAACGTTTTGATATGAAGAATAACGCTTCTATTATTGTTAATTTAAAGGACCTCTCTGAGCCGCGAGGGTGGCTGGCGGGTGGTCAGGCGTGCGCGGCAGTCCAGCTCGTCCCACCAACATCGATATGAGCGAGGGTCGGTGCTGCTGCTGCTTTTCTGTGAGATTTCGAGGAAGAGCCTCCGACGCTCGTTTCCCTCCACTCTGGCCTATACTTTCAGCAATTTGCTCTGAAAGTAACATTAATTTTGTTTTCGTAACTCGTTATGGATAAAAATTAATAGTAAATACCTGGAAATTAGTCATTATGTTCTAATATAGGTATAACTTAAACTTAAAATCTCATATAGAACCAAAACCTCAGTATAAAAAATTCAAACCGAATTTGAAATGATCGTGCGTGTCCCTCATCGTTCTAAGTTCTCTGGCGAGTTCAGCGAGTAAGGCACCACGAGCACGCGCAGCCGGCAATTTGAGGCCGCGAACGCGCTCGCGGACGACAAATTGCATGTGTCGCTCGTGGTCGCCGATTGGAGGCTGTGATAGCTGCAATTCAAAAATTCTTGCTAAAATTAAACATGGTTTTGTTACAAATAAAATAAATTATTTAAACGGAACTTCGATTTCAACATATACAAACAGATAATAAACACACAAAACACAGATAAAAATACTTTACTTTCATTAATATTCCAGTAGGGCAGTCATCGTAAGTTATCTACGTAATTAACAGAATGGACCAAGTGTCATCCATTCACAGATTATATACAGAAAGAAAATCTTCAGTTAAAATATTATGGGATAACTAAATTTAATGATAACTTCCATAATTGAATAGTTAAGTGATTTATTTGCCGTCTATCTAACCATATTTAATAACTTGTTTTTGTTTATACAGACTACTGTTTATAGACTACCCTTAGAATAAAATTATCATTAATAATATAAATTTTATGTAAGCAAGAAACAGATTAATGTTTTATACATTACTAACTGATCCGGCAAACGTTGTTTTGCCATACATGTGATTTCAATTTTCAATTAATAAATAAAAAATAAGGGTTGATCGTAGAAGGGTGAAAATTTAGGATTGTATGTATTTTTGTATGTTGTATCATAAAAAAATAGAAACTAAAATTTTTGTCTAAAAAATAAAAATTAGGGGTGGACTACCTTAACATTTAGGGGGATAAAAAATAGATGTTAGCCGATTCTTACACCTATTCAATACGCTCACAAAGTTTCATGAGAATCGGTCTAACCGTTTCGGAGGAGTTCAAGTTCGAACCCCGTGACACGAGAATTTTATATATTAGATGTTTCCATACCTTATGCAAAATGAAGGGCTGAAGCAACACGTACAAGGGCGTACGATAGGCCACCGTATGTTCAAGGAAGTCCCAAAGGTGATGTGACGCCTCATTTCGTCGACCGAGATCGCGTATCGCACGCGCAATACGTCCCCATTCCGAACAGAGTTCGCTCGTGAAGCAGGCACATAGCACTTTTAGCGCTGAAATATTTTATCAATATTTTTATGCGGGTTATTATTAAATACCATGTCTTATGTCTTTTGATGTTATTTATAATATAAAAGAAATATCCTTACAATAGAGATTCGCAAAATAACCATTTTTTATTTTTAGGCAAGTCCTTAAATAAACATTTTCCTTGTCACCGGTCAAGTAACGTTAATTAAAAAAAATAGTATTTTTATTATAGAAAAACTTAAAAATAAATTACCTAGGAAAGCAATACGATATAGTTGATTGGAGAGCCTTGTCGTATTCCTTGTGTCGCGGCTTCCCGTAAACGTCAGTGAATTGACCCGAGCGTCAGCCGCGTTGAGTTTGGCATTGACAGCTGCCAACTGTCCGGGCGGGGCGGGGGGACACAAGGCATTCAGCACCACAGATACAATGTAGCTGACGTCCGACTGACGCAGGGGTGGAACGTCTACAAATAGAGGTTATCGCGTTTTAATCAAATAATATATAATAGAAAAAAGGTCATACATTTTATATAGGCGTAAGCATTTCTAGGGTGCATAGTGTTCGTGTTCCAAAGGATGAACAAGTCAAGACTTGAACGGTTGTTTTCCGACTAGATTTCTAGACTAGATAACATGAAAATTGTTTGAAACATTTAAACCAAAAATTCTATATTTTATGTTTCTATTGTTCTTTATATTTAATTCAGTTATATTATCTAAAATAATTATTTCATAGGATTCTCTACCTTTTCTGCCACTACCAACTCGTAAGCAAAGCGGCATAAATAAATTCATAAGCATATTCTCAGTTTTCTCAGCTGATGGAAATATAGCACTGCCGCCGCACATTTGTTCCAATGAGTAACTATCCTGAAAAAAATAATAATCTGATTAATATTGTTATTTTGAAAACGGATGCGGCCCTATGGAGGGCTTGCCTATTCATCAAATGCATGTATGATTAAACTAATCGACGGAGAAAAGTGAAGTGGTCAAGGATTTTCATTCCTCGTTGTTTTAAATAAAATACCATTAACATAATAAGGCAGAAACTGTGCCATACTTCTGGATGAGTCTTTGCAACGTTATTCCGTTGTTGATTCCACAATCGCTGTTCGTAGAGGCAACGTACAAATGTTTGGCGATTTTTCTCGGAGTATTACTAATAAAATGATCAATTAGAATTTTATACTATGGACTTCCACACATTAACGCCTGATCTATTTATAATATCAATATAAAAAAAGTGAAGCCTTAGCAGCTTAAACTCCACGAGATAATCATCACCGACATCACAGTTTAAATATTGTTTTAGAAGTCACATTTACCGACAAGTGATGATTATATTTTAATATAAATATTATTTTGAGACATACCCCGGTATTAATAACCTGCAGTGCGATGAGCCTCACAACAGTGCTGCAGAAATGTGGCGGCGGTGGCTGAGACATCAGCGCGGCCGTAGCTGACGACAGATTCTCTCCAGTATTGTTCTCCGATACTATTAACGCCTAGGAGAGTTGGGATACCAATTAATACACTTAGGAAGACCTCTTTCTTACTACATCGAGACAGGAGCTTTCTATACGGTTATATTAATTGCATACAAAATAAAAAATGAACCGAAAAAAAGTATTCTAGAAGTTTTTAAAAACAAGGTTAAACTATAATGATATAATATAATAAACTATATGAAAATTACTCGTTTTTAAGTAAACTTATGGTTAGAGCGAATTTAAAGAAGTCAGTTATATTGTATTTGAGTCGCACTAAAAATGTAAATAATAAATATATAAATGGAAGATGGAGATGGTGGATTTCATGAAAATCGTAGTTCATTTTAAATACAAATGAGAATTGTAAAAATGTGTTTTGTATAAAAGTCCGCGTAGTCTGAATTATTTTTAACCTGAACAGTATTGAGGAGTGTTTTGATCTGCTGCCAATGCATGATGTACGGACACCGAATCATGGTTTCGTAGACACCTTTTAGTAGCACAGCTGCCGAGTCCCAATCAGTGTTTCTCTGGAATATTTATTCTTACATATTATTATTATTATTTCAATAGCTCTGTTAAATATTATATTTTAACAGAATATAATTTACGGATACATCATACATAGTTAAAACAAAGTCGCTTTCTCTGTCCCTTTGTATGCTTAAATCTTTGAAACTACGCAACGGATTTTGATGCGGTTTTTTTATATAGATACAGTGATTCAAGAGGAAGGTTTATATGTATAATCACACCCATTAAATAGTAGAGAAGTATTTTATATTTTATTTTGAGGTTTCTAATGTGATGTCGTATATAATTACATTTTTTCCGCTTACATTGCAAACGCAGGCTGAGCCCTACGAGTCTACAGAAAAGTCCCTGATGGTATATGTCTATCTATTATGGATAACCCACAATAACTTTTTTTTGTCATTTACTTTTCACGACAACGCTTTATTTTTCTGTAGTGTATTTAGTATCAGCATGCACCCGTGGAAGCCGGGGCGGGTCGCTAGTACATATATTTTGCTAGTCATCAATCAATTTCATAAATAATAAAAATAGTTCTAATTTATCGGTTGAATATAATAATTTGCTAATGCTAACACGATAAGTTCAGACTCCCCAGTCAAACCGGTATAGAATTAAAGATAGTTCGAATATAGATTCTGTATTCAAAGTCTATATTATTATCCCAGATGATTATTAACTGCGTTTCGTCGTTTCATTTTTTGCGTTTTATTAACTGGGTTGTCTGAGAAACAGCTTTTAGTCAATAAGCCCGCCCTATATTTGTTGTTTTATGAAAATATTATTATTGATAAACATAAAAAGTTCTGAGGATTGCAAATGTTGAAGATACTGGATGAAGATTTTGAACTACATCATAGAATAATATTATTGTGTCAAGTGTAATTTTCCTTTTAACCTTTCTGCGATATCAGTATACAATTTTTCATAAAATATTAATTTGATTCAATAAATCCTTAAATCGAATCTTAATAGCAAATATATCCGTTCTGCAATTTTTATATTTTAACAATACAATACTGTACATACATACATACATTTGACTATGAAATAGCCAAGCGAGAATATTTGTTAAAACAACCTCACCCGTATACTAGGTTTCTTAGCGATTTTGAGGAAGACTTTATCCAGCCGTCTCAAAATCATGATGAGAGCTGGTCTCAAAGCGTCATCAGCCCAGTCAGCGGCTGGCAGCACTTGCATCATGTACCGTTGCAGACCACGGCAGCCCATGGACTCAGGGTCGTATGGGGACACTTTCAGTAAGGAATGGGCTATTTCTGCGAGACGCTGTTCAATCAAAGAGTAAAGTTATAAAAGGAGGTTCTATTTACTAAATATACTATTGGAGTGTTTTTGTTACCGTATTTTTAAAATATGTTTGGAATACGTTATACGGATGGGACCCCATTGCAATGAATATCACATGACGGACAGTAATATAATGCGTTTTATTATTAGAGAATATTGATTTATATAATAGGCATACACACACAAGCACACATTTCCATACTTATACACTACACCTCCCATGGGAAAGAAAAAAAATGCATTCAATCATTTTTTTTTTTGACCGTAATAAGAGAAGGTCAGTCATTAAATCCAGATTGATTGAATGGCATCCCAGACAAAATGATTCTCTTTATCACATAAAATAAATAAATTCAACTAAAATCCTCTAAATTCAAAAAGATTTCATGTAGAGATCTTATTGGGGACGATACAAGCTAGTATTTTATATTTTCCTAGCAGCTCCACGAGTTATCACTTGCTTAAATTCAAATATCAATTATGATAATTGATACACGTGAAATGTACTTGTTCATAAATAATAATATACAAATAGTATATACAGGGTGTTAAATTCCTGCATAACAAATTATATAATTTATAAAAAATACCGTTTTTTTATAGGGTCCGTTTGCGCGTGTAGAAGTGACAAACACATTCACAAAGTAATAGGGCGACTAATAAGTAGGACATTTAAATACAAATTGTAACGGATGAAATTGCGATTCATTTGAGTATTGCTTATTAAAAATAATAACATGCAAGATAAGAAGTACCCGCATATTTCTACATTAAAGTTCATACTTACAGCATGAGATTTGGAATCCAACAGTTCTACTGGTTTCCCTTCACTGCCACCACTGGCTTTAGAGCCGTTCAACTCTATCAGTCTCGTGCTGGCGCGGCCTATGAAGTCGCCCACCAGAGATAATAGAACATCTCGCGGACGCCGATATTCAGCGCGAACCAGCTGGAATACAATCAGGATTCCATCGACTTATTGTTTTCCATTTTTCTTGTAATAAATACATATATTTAACACCCAGACCACAGCTACCAGTCATGCTCATCTACAGAAATGTTTACTATACCGGAGTCACCGTATGTCACTGAACTTCTCTCAAACGACTGGACCGACTTTGATGAAATTTTTTGTGTGTGTTCAAGGGGATCTGGGAATGGTTTAGATTCACAATTTTGTCGCTGGACAATGTTTTTTTAATTAATTTTTAAATTTATTAGTAGTTTGGAATGTTTTTCAACATTGGATCCAAAAGACGGCGTACCATCGCAGTGTCAAATTTTAAATAATATTCGAATTTTAATTTTAGTAACTGTCCCGACAGTTAGCGCTGCGATCAAATTAAAAAAAACGATTTTGTTAGGGGTCGCATAAATGTTTTATGGGGGGGGGCTTATTAAAAAAGGTTTTGAAATTTAATTCCGCTATATATAAATAAATACTTTAATAGATTTGTAAGAATATTAAATACCACTATTAAATACTCTCATTGATCAATTATCATAACTGTAGTGCAACGGCAACTCACCTCGCTGTCTTCAGCGCCAGTATAATCCGCGACTGGAGGCAGTCTGGAATGATCACTGACGTATCGGGAGTGAGACTCATCATCCAGGATGTCCAGGGTCATGAAAGGAGTAGCTGCACTTCGGGGACAACCTCTTTGGGAGGAGCCTTTGTGCTCTGGAGATGTTCGGTATGGGCCGTTGTATGATCTGTGGATACAGGGTATATGAACAATAACATAACATGTTTTAATCCTAACATATTTATCTTATTTTTTTTTGTATTTGGGGTAAATTTAAGTCCGTTAAATATATGAAAACAATCATAAATTTAAATTTTCGTTATAATAAACACTTCCCATGAAGATATACATAAACAAAACTACATAAATAAAAGAGGACATAAAATTCTTAACTACTTCTATGAATAAAACGCTCAACTGTGTTTGGTCGAATCTCTGGACATATCAGAATTAGTCGAGATTACATTTTTTTATTCAATATTATTTTGCCTTTATATAAATAAAAATATGTTACTTACGGTAATTAAACAGAAGACATCTAAGTAATTAAATATCACATAAAATACTAAAAAATAAAAAAAAATATATAAAATATGACATATAGGCTAGTGATAAAGATTTTGTAGAAGCCGGTTTACTTATTTTTAAATTTAGTCTATCATGAAGAAATTAACTCGGGATGGTTAAAAAGCGGGTAATCGTACTATAGTTAAATGTCTTACTTGGAGAGTCCCTCACAATTATTAACCAATGTTTTAATAGCGATCGCCAGCTGTTGTATTATCTCTTTCTCCGTTTTGCCTTCTCTATTATAAGTTGGGAGTTGTATTTGCTTCACGTAACATGGCAAGATGGCTTCGAGAATAATCTGAAATATTCATCACAATAATGTAATTTTGAAAACTGATATTCTATTTATCGAAGAAGGAATAGAAGTAATTATAGCGGAGCATATATTATTGTAATATATTTTTATATCATAACGATATTTTGAAACAGATTTTAGGGAAATAAAAATAATGTCTATGAAAAAGGTTGAGTAAATACTA
The DNA here is from genome assembly GCA_963693355.1 of Pontia daplidice. Taxonomy (NCBI): domain Eukaryota; kingdom Metazoa; phylum Arthropoda; class Insecta; order Lepidoptera; family Pieridae; genus Pontia; species Pontia daplidice. The sequence goes on along the minus strand of CAVNZL010000042.1, from coordinate 967,276 downwards.
TGTAGTAACTAAAATAACTTTTATCCACACAGTTTCGGCACATGTTAACAATTTTATTTATTTTTATTCTTCTGCGTTAACATTTTTATAATTCGTTAATTCACTATATATCTTAGGTTACTTTGTTAAAAGTGCACTAACAAATGTATTATGCTGTTAATTATATTAATATAGTCTAATCTAGTCATAGCCTCCTACCTACCTTCATAACTTAACCTTTGAAATAAAAAAAATAATTTAGAGAATGAGTTTCAAAAACCTAGCATATACGACTAATTCATACAAATCTAACATACAAGCATTTGATATCCGCGCATACTTTCAGCAGAATAGGACACCACCATGACACAAAGGCTGATACAATCCAGTACATTGACCATCTCCTCTTCGTCGCGGTAGCAGAAGTCTATGGGTTTCAGTGGCTTTTCCTCCTTTATCAGTTCAGCTATGTGTAGAGGGTCAGGCGACGGTGTCTCCAAGCTCAGTAGTAGGTTAAATAAGCAACTTGATTGGACCTGTAAAAATGTTTTGAGATTACTAAAAAGCGTTTTGTGCTCAAGAGAGAAAAAGGAAGAGATTGAGAAACGAGAAAGAGAAGCATAAACCATTTTATAAAAGCGACTTTATAAGCTGACCCGGTAAACGTTGTTTTGTCATACATGTGATTTCTAGCAATCATTTTTTTAGTTCAATAAAAATAATTATCAACTTTAAGTGTGCGGGGATATGTTTATAATCGAAAGCGTTTTTAACAATAAAAGTATGCTTTATTTGGGTTAATAAATTAATATTTATATGACACGTTGGTCGGTTTACCATAGCAGTGCCATCTATTGATTACTTACTTAATCCAGTCGAAAAGTATCGACATCTGTTAGAATCTTTTGAAGTTAACAGACAATTGTGACTGTCAATTAATTATAGACAAATAATTTGCAATAAAATAAAATTGCGACTATAATTAAAGATCTAAGTTATCCTATCTCTTAAGTTGGACCAGACTGCTCACGGTGTGCCAATATAATTTAAAATCGGTTAAGAGTCCATCACGGACAAACATCGTGACAGGAGATTTATATATATTAAGATATTTTAATATACCTTACTAGCATCACCATAAGCGGCTTCCTCATCCGTATCCAAAATGGCGGAAACCGATCCAAACATTTGCAAGATAAAAGGCTTTCTATTCAACAAATAGAATTGTTTAACCGCGTACTCAATGGTGGTTGTAACCAGCTTGTTAGTTTGGAAGTTTGAATATATTTGGAGGAGGGTTGGCATAATGAGGAGGTATCTGGAATTATAACAAATAAAATTTTAACTTATTTTTTTATTTTCAACTGTAATCAAAGTCAAGATATTAATTCATATAGGTATAGCTACACTAATGAACGTTGAATAAAAACATTTACTGCTAGTTCACGTATCAAGGTAGACGACACTTGGCAAGAAACTCTCTGTCACTCTTTTAAATGGCCACATTATTTACAAAATGCCGGTAAAGAGCTGCAACCATTACACCACACCCGTGACGTCATGAAGCGCTAAATAATAATGATTAAAATTAAACCACCTTTAAGCCTCTAACATCTATAAAAATCTGCCAAAAAAGCACGCCCTTACATATTACTTTATATGGAAGAACATAGTATCAAGGTGGCATAAGTTTGAAATAATTAATCATGACATTTAAGTAAATACATCATTGACATTTATAAAAAAAAAAAAAAAAAAAGGGAACGCTTATTAGGAATATTTTAGGAACATAATAAATCTTATTTATTTTTAGGGTTAGGTCTCATATTCACAAAAATTAAGCATTTTAATTATTTATTTGGGGCTATATCAATATTTTTAAAGAAAATTCTTACCCATTTGTTGAAAAAATATTTTTAAAGTTGAATGCGGCGTTCACATAGGTCGCTATAACGTATCTCAGTATTAGCGAGTCTTCGCTGTGCAACATAAGAGCACCATTAAGCACGTTCAGGAACAAGTGTATGTCCCTCGAAGACGTGAAATTGCCCGCCATTGCTTCAAACATACGAGCGATCATGCGTACCCACCTTTAATAAAGTATATACAAAAATATACATTAAGAGTTACTAAATATAAGCCTAAATAAGTTAGGCTAGATATTTTGAGAACTGTAACTGGCATTGTATGAACAATTGAATGTCTCTTTGTATACGTAGGGATTTATTTCTAAGATATTTTTCATCATTGAAAGAGCTGAAATTTCGGATGTTTTTTTGTTATAATATATAATTATAACATTGTATGAACCATGTTTTGTGTTTATTATATTTTTTTATTTTTCTGATATATTATGTTTAACTTACATAAATTTATGCAGTACATCCAATCCAAGGAGCGTAGAACCGAGAGGGCCTCTGCTATACAAGGCCAAGTCAGCTTCTAAAGCCTTACGAGGAAATGAGGGTAGTTTCATTAATTCATCGTGAAGGAATACTACACGTTGAACTACCTGAAAAACACATATTTCCCTTTATATATGCACATTTCAATTACGGTATAGCCCTAAGATTGGTGTTAATAAACTTTATTTCAGACCAGAGATCCATATAAAAGTAGGTTAATAAATTAGTTATTCAGACTTAGGTGGTAGTTAGATTATAAATATGTACATATAATCCCCTTTACATAATATGTTTACCGGTTCGGGTTCGAACCTAAGACCATTGCGCCTTTACAAGAAACTATTGAAATTTAAACCTTTATATATTGTTTTACATTTTCATTGAAAATATATGTCGAAGTAAGGTTTTCAAAATAGTGACGTCAGCTAGGCCGACGTCATTTTCTTCATTTTTATTCGAAGGTTCCATTTCTTTGAGAACACACACACATTAAAAACATTTCCATTATCAAATAATCACTTTTATTACATAAAGCATAACACAATAATAGTTATTCACTGTTCGACTGCAAACATGCGAATGTGTCTTCTGTTGTAGGGCTCGTCTTTTTATTACAACTGTAGGGGGGGGGGTAGTAGAGGGGCGACCCGAATACGCGCAGCAATGTTGCCGATTAGTCCAATATGCTATTTTTGGCATATATATATTTCCACTTTTAATATCACAATTTACATATCTGTATGAATCTATAAAATATAAACAGATTACTACCATGTCAACATTCTTGAGAATCGCCCACGCGAGTAGCACTTTGCCGATTTCCACGAATTTGTGCAAGAGCTCGTGGTGCTGCAGTTTGTGGAAGGCTTCCTCCGGCTCCATATGCACAAGACCCAGTTGCGGGTACTGGGATCGCTTAAAGAAGTAGTGGTCTCGTACGTAACTTTGCGGGTTGTGGATTTGGCCTAGAACAATATTGCTACGTCAGGCCTTTATGAGAAAAACAAAAATATTTTTTTGCCTTTGCCTTTGATGCCTTTAGGCATTTCAGAATTGTTTATTTTGGGGAGTACATTAATTACTGTATGACTTTAACTTTATCTTTTTTTAGGTGACGTACACATTTTGAATGTTTTATTTGTGTTTAAGTGTTTCTCAAAAAAACCTGAAAGAACAATCAAGTCAACAATCAAAAATAAAAATGATTGATAATTGTTATTCGCACATAAGATGGCTAAGATGGCACAACGCTAAAAAACATCCATTTTCAACACACTTGCTCATAAAGTGGCTCTATGGTCATCACAATTAGGCACAGAATGAACTATCAAACTGTGATTAAACTATATCACTAGTGGGTTATAGATTTTTTAATTCTATTGGTTGAGATACTAAGTTAGTTAGTAATAAAAAAGTTTTTACTGAAAAAAAAATTTTCAAAATAACGAATAATGTTTCATTGCTTCTCATTGTCAAACTAAAGACAATTTTAAATGTCCCCATTTTCTATAATGAAAGAAAATTTAAAATCCCCATTCCTTTCCCCCCTCTGCGGCCGAGAGCTAAACACACATATGGCTTTCACAGTCTGATTACCATTTGCCCGCCATAGTGAAACATTTTTCACAACTCCTCTTACTACTGAAATTAAATGTGTTTTTGTTGTTATTTATATAAATATGACGGTAGTCGTTGATACACGTATTTAATTAATGACTACCGTCCTCAGCTCTCTTAAGACCTTAATGGCGCCTCGGTGGTAATCACCAATGTTACACATTAGTACCATAATGTTTGACGTCTGTTAACTCACGTGTCTTAAAATCAACTAGAAAATATTCATCGTGCTGTTTGTCTGGTATGCCGAAGTAGTCCAGTGACTCGCGAAGTATCTGACAAAACTGAGTATCTTCCTGGACCGGGAACTGGGATGGAATAGAACCTTCGTTGTCAACTATAAAGATAACAATTCTTATATAAAAAATCGGTTAACATAAAATAAACAATTCATTTAAATTAAGAATATGACTACTGCTTCTTAACGTCTTTGCAGGCGCAATAACCATGCTGAACTCAAAAGGGTAGCAGGTTCGATTCCCGGTAATGACAAATATTTGTGTAATGATAGTAAAATTAATAACGATGCTTTTTACAGATCTGTTAGATATATTGTTTTTAATTTTACTATCATTACACAAATATTGTCAATACCGGGAATCGAACCTGCTACCCTTTGGAGTTATCAGTTCTGTTAGCATCGATAACACATACTATACAAAGCCCGCTATGGGGCAAACAGATGGTGTGATGGAAAATATTCTACCTTTGTGGAAACGTAAATCTAAAAATTACCTGGGCCATGAACAATAATTTTCTTAGCAGCTGGAACATTAGCCGTAAGTAAAATGGAAGCATCGCACTGCTCTTTACGTAATATTTGCTTCAAATCTTTAAACATAATACCGTGGACACTGTGAACGACCTGAAATCGAACAATGTCAATAGTTAGAACAGAAAATATTTGTTTTATCGTTCGAGGTATGTGCAAGAATACAGATAAATATATAAACACATAACATACCTATAAGACTATAAATAGAAATGAAAAAGTAAATGTAGCAATAAAGAAAATGTGCTGTGAAGAGGTTATTATTTATATTAATGCTTTTATTTTTAAAACAATTAAAAACGGTGGAAACGTTGAAAAGAAAGGAATAAAATTTAAAAAAAATTATAAGGCTAAGTTAGTTTTAAGAATACAATTTTTAAGGGGAGTAACTATATTAAAATGTTTTTGACACTATAAAAGTAAGAAACACTTTTAAAGATTTGTATGTATTTATTGCAAAATTTAAATATAATTACATTATTTAAAAAAAACCCCGACGTTTCGCGTGCTTTAAGGTGCGTGGTCACGGTAGACTGAAGACAAAAGATTTAACTGTCAAATTAAGTGTTGAGCTGTAGAGAGGTTGAGTGTTATCTATATTTATGCCCCGGAGTTGGTATCGACTTAAACCGGAAGAGATGTTTACAGAACTGGCTCACGGTGTCCTTCATTTTCGCGGTTTGTTTTTCCGACTAAATCCGTTAAAAAGGTGTTTTTCTTTAAATGAGTAAATTATGTTAATAAAAAAATATTAAAAGGCTTAATACACTTACCATCCATAAAATCGACATTGCAGCCCCAATCAGTCTCTGGCCATCTTCGTGAGGTGTTCTTACATAGAACATTACGTATCCAATGATGTAGTTGTATAACGCAAAAGCAGCTTGTTGGGGCAGCCTCGGTATAAAACGAATGAGATGACGTAACAGTTTGAACATTTCATCTTGATGGTCGCGTGTTAGCCTCTCCAGTACGTGCCGGAGGAATAACGCTGAGTCTTCGACGAGACAACCCCATATAACCTGTAAGGCATTTTAAGATTTTGTGTGAAGCAATTTTTTTACGTTACACATACGTATACGTATCGTACCCATTGCCTAATTTTGTAAAACTGAATCAATATTTTCATATTGTTGGACATTTAATTATTTGCTCTTCATTGCGAAAAATAAAGTGATCTGTATTAAAGGTTTAGTACAAGTTGTAAATCTTCATTTTTTTCAGACGTTTTTTTTTTTTGAGAGACCAACCTGATAAGCGACTTCATACACAGAGCACCCGTCTTTGGAGACGGCAGCGTCATCCAAAAGAGAGATAATTTCAGCCACAGCAGAGCACAGAATAGAAGGGAACAGTGCGGATGCAACCTGAGTGTGATGAGACCCACGGACCTCAGCAGCTTCTTCATCAGCTGGCGCTAAAAACACTTTTTTATTGTAGTATTGAAATCGTTTTTTTGTAGATAAAATATAAAAAAATATGATTAATAACACGCGCAAATAAGACAAGTATTTCCATTTTCATTTATTAAATGGAAAAACACATGCAAATTATGATATTACAAATAAAATTAAAAAATATACTTTCTTCCTTTTCTTTTCACGACGTTAAAAGTACGATAAAAGTCCATATACGGACATTTTATTTTATTTTCCCTACTTACCTGCCCTTGGCTAATTATCTATCACTATTGGAGCTGGACTATATAAAAAATAAGAATTTTATTTTTATCCATCTTATCACCAACTGACCTTCAACATGATCATCAGCTACGTGGTCCAAAGCTGGTTCCCTGGCAGCTTGTCGCGTTATGGGTATTGTGGTGATGAGAAAGCTCTCCCTTTCTGCCTTTTTTTTATCATCTCGTTGCTGTAACGCCTTCTTAATCGCCTCCGTCTGTTGCTTTTTGCGTGTTTTGGTCGCTGTTACAAGTGAACGCTGAAATAAAAGAACATAAAGATATTAAAGGGAGACTGGTCTCAAATTCTTACATCATTAGAAGCTATATACACCTAGTATAATACACTTGAGAGCGAAACATCATGTAAAAAGGAGAGAACAAAACGAACAATGTTGCAAGGCGAGGGTTTACGCTGTTGATCAGCTGTTGGATTGTAAGGATCTCTATACTTGTTCCCCCCAACGCAGACGAACTGACCTAGGCTTGTCGTGCCAGGGGGGGGTATTGCCTTCGCGAAGGGGAACTGAATAAGGGATAGGCGGGCCTCCACTTTGGACGCCGGTCTGTATGCAGGGCATCAGCGCCCAGCGGAAAAAGGATCTCTATACCTGTTAGGTTCTTCTATGCGAAGACAATAAATTGTTAGGACGTGAGTTGTAGTTTGAGACTATGTGAGTGTGCATGAGAGTAGAATTTATGTGTGTAAGAAAAATATGTGTGTATAGATAGAAGAATATTAAGTCTATCCAAACTCACATGTCGTTCCTGATTCAATGTCATTTCCATATCTTTATCCTTTACTTGGGGACTCCATGGCGGGTCGACTACCGCCAATGATTCGATACCAATTTTCGGAGAGGGTAACGTGAATTCGATTCCCGGAGGCGGCACTTTGAATGTCATTGAGGCGCCTTCCTCCATACGAGGCCAGACTTGGTAACGGAGTTTCCACATTACTTGAAATCGTAGTATTGCATTGATTCTGGAAAAAATAAAAAATTACTTGTATAACATTTTGGCGATCCTGATTATAAATTATAAAAAAATGAATTAGTCTAATTGTATTGTCTCTTCTAAAGTGCTGCGATGAAAACAGACATGAGTACTTTAATGGAAGCCGTGTAATTACATTGATTACCTTTTTAAGAATATTAGCAATACATCTTGCAAACGATCGCTTTTCAGAGTTCTATAAATAATCGCAGACCTTCATAAAATTTAAAAAAATAAATACTGTCCGTGTTCGAGTACCACTTTTAATACTAATAACTTTTTCCATTAATTTTTATCATAAAGTGTTAGACATTCCAAAAATTTATAACAATTGAACACAAAAATATTTCATATAATGTATCCATACCGAACTGAGGGTTCCGAATGTTTTAGATCATTGTGCATTATTTGTGATGCCGCATGAGGTGCCTTAACAGCTGCCAAGATGAATAGGGCAGCCGCACACGAGCTAAGTTCCCGATCGGCCTCAAGCAGCAATTGCCAGGCGACTGGGGCACTCTCCGCGAATATGTCTTCGCTCATAATCGTTGCGCCTTTTACTAGCATTGCTAGTGGGGTGTGGTATGCGTCTCGTACCTAAGATTATATTTTTTTATTTAATTTTTATTGTATTTATACAACATAACGTGATTTACAATATTTCTAGGCAATAATTAAAACACATGCTAAATACCGTTACAATTATAGGCACCACGGCATGCGTATACGTTTGGAGTTACACTTATTAAAAAATCAAATCAAATTAGTTACTGAAATGATATTAAGATAACGTGATTTCTACTTTTTTTATAAACAAAATCGAATCACCAACAACTGAAATTACACATGTTCAGATAATACAACATCAAATAATATTCACATTAAAAACTAAATAATAACATAAATTAAACAATAAATGATATACATAATTATAAACAAATGTAACATAGTATAAAACAAAAATAGTATATATAATTATAATTATACTGTATAATTTACAGTTATAGTATAGTTTTATTAAACACTATAGACATAATTCAATTTAAATGTGGGAGTTTGAAGGCACTGCCTTAACGTAGTAGTTAATTTAAGATTCTTATATTTCACAAAACAAATATGCTTCTAGTCAAACAGGTCTCGAGTTTTTTATAACAGATAGAGATAGACGAGTTTGTTGATGTTAACAATTTTACTGCTATGCTACATAATGCAAACATAAATTTATACATACGTCACGTATACGTGCAATAAAAACATACGTAAACGTACCTGTCCTTTTAAATAATTGAGTATAGACGGCGGTTCCGGAGGTGGATATATGATTGTAGCCGGTTTGTGGACAGGCGGCGTGTCTGTATTTGGGACCGTGTGTTTTACACCCGCGGCACGGTATGCTATACCCACGCTTTCTAGTACGGACCTATCGATCCTAAATAAAAAGATGAATACTTTAGTTTACCATAAATTTTGGAAGCTGTTCCTTGGAAAGGTTACTAAAAATGGACGATATAAGTGCTTGATAAACAAAATTTTACTCTGTAAAAATTTATCCCATTATTTTATATAAAACAATAAATTTAATTTCCACTAACTAACACAATGCATAACCAAGTAAAACAAATTATATTACATACATTTGGGGTAGTCAAAAAACATATTTTGAATAATTGTTTCGACAAAGTATTTGTAATTCGTACATACAAAATAACAGTATTTTATAAGAAACACATATATTATACTTTAACTATATTTACTTAAAAAAACATTTTTTACATCAAATTACATTTCTATAAAGACCTCTCCCCTTATATTTTAAACTAAAAATGACGCTTTAATTTGTATGTAAAAGTTTTAAGTTACTCAATTGGGAACGTTACAAAACAAATACATTGTAATATAACATTGTCTTTTACTGACATAGCTATTACTTATTTAAAGAAAAACACTTTATTAACAGATTAACCTATGTATTTTTACAAAATATAAAAATATTATACATTATTTTAAATTTTCCCGACGTTTCGCGTACTTTCCAGTGTGCGTGGTCACGGTAGACTAGACCATATAAAATATATTTAAATTTAGTAAAAAAAATTAGCTTAATCCGTTAATAAAGTGTTTTTCTTTAAACATTGAAATATACTTAAATGGCAAACCTATCAGTGGAGTGTTCTGATGACTTTCGAGATCGTCTTCCTCTTCGCGTCCCCGTTGAGCCTTCTTCGCTGTTCGTTGTATTCACTTCTGGACCAAATTTCTCGCCATATATCTGTGAATTTAGTTACAACTGTATTATATATATTAGATATATATAGATTATATAGACTTTTTATGTAATAAACTTTAATATACAGAATGCTCAGTGTCATTGTAACTAAACTCCATCAAATTATTCATTCAATTTTTGATTTGTATTATGCCAATTCATTTTATGATTTGTGCAACCCTAAAAACCCCCAACCAAGCACTAATATTAAAACTATTTTAATACTGTTTTATTTTATTAATTTTCAGGGTCATCGTTTTACCAGTTCATATATTATGGAAAAGCGAAATTTATATCAATTCTTATGTATTTATTTTATTAATTTTTCTATATCCACTATTCGAGTCGCTCAAACATATGAAACATTTACGAAGAATACCTTTCGAACGGATTTCATGAGTCGCTCAGTGGCGCGCATATTCCGCCGGAAACAGTACGGGTGGCAGAAATTTTGATGACAGCAGACATAATTGAATGAATTCAAAAACTTCACCATCACCTGAAAAGGTTATAAACAAGATTGATATACTGATTGCGTCTTTATTCCCTTGGATTAAGGTGTATTTTATCATGTATGACAATTTCAAGTCTTAAATAGTTTTGTTTGAGGGTGGCATTTCATTGATAGCTCAAAGCTCGTATCAACTATATTTCGACAGGAATCTAATCCAGGACTTCCAATTTGATGGTTAGGCCGTATGCACCATGAAGTCTTTCTAAATAACGAGTAAACGCAGAAATAGAGGAGGGATGAAAGCAAGTACCTTAAGCCAAGGGTAGCCCTTCTGGTGGTCGGGGAGGTCCGTGGAGGTGCTGTCGGGGCTGTCCGGGGGGTGGTCGTGGTCGTCGGAGAGCACTCCTGGACTCTCCTCGCCTCCACTGTCCACCTCGTTCGGCATTATCACTGCGCCTGAAGGTTTTCTTACTTTCAATCATGTTCGCATATTAGTGCACGCTACCTTAACACGATATATATGTGGAATAGTTTGGATAGAAAAAAAATGTCGATTAAGATAAAAATACATACGGTATGTTTATCTGATTATTTCCTTCTATAATAAGACATAATAAAAATAATCTTTATATTTAGCTTACCTGTACCAGGGTAAACCTCTGAAGTATCACTTCTATCGGACAGTGAAGACACCTTTCTTCTACTCTGGATTGAGTCGGAACGACGATTTATAACTGGAAAAAATGCATTTTTTAATTTATAAAATGGATACACAATCAAAAACTTTAATTAAAACCTTTTACTTTGATAATTCAATAATTATCTGGACCATTTAGAATCTGGGAATTTACTTTAGTAAATTTGGCAATAAAATAGAAAAAAATCAAGGAAGACACAAATTTATTAATAGTTCAAAAACTTTGATATCGTAAATTTAACGCCAATATAAAGCACACTAAGATTGATAAATGCGATTTAATAAAAGTTGTATTAAATTTTAACAACAAAGCTTATATGTAGGCTCGCTGGAGTCTTAATTGAATGTATAACGATAACAATTGTAGACAAACTTTTTTTAAAATTTTGGTCAAGTGGGAGTCGGACTCTTGAAGAACCCTTCAAAATTAACTATTTGTTGTTGTTATAGTCATTTCATTAAATACATCGGTGTGTGACAGTTCACGAGAGACAGTCTGGTGGTGGACGACTGGAAAGCGAAGTCTCAGTAGCTGGGTTCCCGTTTCTAGCATTGCCCGGGGAATCCTAAAAAGCAATCAAGTATAGAAGAGAGATGAGTATAAAACAAGTACATTCATCAGGCTGTGTGTCCTTCTGACGTAGCTTAATGGATCTCCTCTTAAAGGATCCGTATGCAGTGTGCGTTTGTTGCGTATTCCTGCGGTGTATACCCGCTTTGCCACGAGATGTTAGACGATTCTTCTTATCTTCCACTCCACCTGGTATTACCTCTGCCAGCTGAAATTGTATATTTTGAATGATTAACGCTGTTATCGCAACCATTAAGAATATAAATATAATTTATTTATTATGACCTACCAACTAAATGTACAATTATTAATTCTTAATATAAATTTAAACAATATTTATTTGTACATCAAAATTAAAGTAAAGGCACTGAGTTGACACAAAAATTGCAGAGTGTACCCAAATGAAATGTTAAACGTGGAAGCTGACCATACTAAGAGTTAAGTCTAATCAGAGCCTCCACAATAATTTTCCTAAATTTATACATATTGGTGCGAACTATATACATATCAATACTTTCTTCACTCATTACTAAAGAATTATCTTAACATTAGTTGAGGTGGTGAATACAATCCATAGTTAGTTCTTGAAAAATCTAAATAAAATTATTTAAATATTTTATTAGACCAGTATTCAATACGAGAATACATGAAGGTTCAAAAATAAACTAGTAGCCATAATTTTCTTCAGCTTTAGGTATAGCTCCTCTTCCAATAATTAAGATTAAAGGACTCACAGTGACGTTGCTGCCACCGGAAACATTTTCAGGTTCATGTAGAACAAACGAGATCTTCCTTTCAGTTTCGACACCGGCGATCGACTGCAGACTCTGCGCAGACGCTTGCGAATGTCCCATACTAGATAATGCCATACTCCAACGGCGATTCGCTTCCCTGTTTCCAAATATTAATAAAAATCCCACCACTAAAACTCCGAATTTCACCTACTTTAAAATTTTGGTATATCATGCCAATGGAGCAAAACTATCTAGTCTATTATTAACTAAGTGTTAACGATAGCGTATTATTAAGATCTAGTTATATTGTATACGACATGCTAATCCTTATTTTCATATTTATATTTGTAAGTTTGAGAGATTTTAAGCGTAAATTATCTCGCTAATAAGCATAAAATATGCCTACGTGCATAGTCCTAGAAATGGATGTGACCATAGCCTAAACATGCACGTGGTTCGATCATGCATTATTCACAGATAACGTACTCCACTGGCAATAATGTGTGTTGACTGCTAAGAGCCCTGTTCGAAAGAAAATAATCATGATTATGTTCCCATACAGAACTAACGAAATAAAAATAATAAACTCACTTATTATTACACAACAAACGTCTTCGCTTGACCATCCACCTTCGCAAAAAATAATAACACGAAAATAATCATTGACAACATATATTGCAACTACTGGGCAACGAGTGATGTACAAGCGATTATAGTACCTGTAGACTCTGTCCCAAGGGCCTCTTTCTTTCAACGAGGCCCGACACGATTTGGGCAAGTTCTGGTAGGCCTCGCGGAGGAATGTGGTTATTTCGAACAGCAGGACGCAAGCGATCATTCGCAGAGCGCGAGGGCATTCAGCGCCGATTGTTTTGCCGGGTAATCGAATGCTTGCTATGTTCAATAGAAAACAATGTTATTTCCCATATAAGTCCACAGGAATATGCAAAACTTTAGATTTTTTTTTTATTATTCATAAAAGCAGACGTTAATTTTTTTTCTGTCTTTCGAAGTGTTATTCTGCTTAAGTCGATAGAGACAGATTATTATTATATTGTCGTACAAGAGAAATCATGTAAATGAATAAAAAAAGGAAATTGACTAATTTATCACAATGGATATGTTGGATAACTAGGGAAGAATTAATCAGATACACAAATTTACCTTCATCAAGAAAATCTTCTTCTTCATCCTGTTGCAGCAATTCCCTTTGGCCATCAGGATCTGACACCAAGTTGACAACTGTATCTAAGTGCTTTTTATCTTCTATCAACATATCTTCCAGCCTGTTTCCAATGGCCTACAAATAATATGATACATTTTATTTATTTCCACGATACTGGCTAAGCAATTAACTAACAATTAAAATAAATTTATTAGTCAAGGTCCGCACTTTTAAACAAGTAAAATAAAATACCACATTATATATGAACAAGGGCAATGGGCAGGAAGCCCACCTGAAGGACATGGAAGTGGACACATTGCTAAAGCACGGGAGTCGCAAGTGGGCTGACGGCCTTTCTAGAATTAGTGTGCTTGTTTGCTGCTAGCTTACAGTTTATCATAAAAAGCCACAAAATATAATAACTCACTTCCGCCCATTGATAGAAAAGCTTTCCAGCCAAGCGTTGTCGTTTTAATTGTAAAGGCCCGGATGGTACTGAAACAGTAATATTTCATTATATTTGACTACACACAAGTCAATAGGAACAGCTATAATGCGTATCTGTTATATGTATATATGAAATATTAATATTCCAATGGTGATTTACGTATTTATGTATTTGAAAAAAATACATTATTTTTTAAATATCAACTAACCAGGATGTTTCCCCAAGTTGGATTTCAGCCAATACGGCCACTGACCCTTATTGCAGTTATGGACTAGCTGTGCGCATTCTAATAAAATCGCAGCCCGACCCACTACAACTGTATGCGGCTGAAAAAAAAAACAACATTAAAATTAATCAATTTTTTAATGTTTAACCATACTTTATTCATAAAGGCTTCTTCTACAAAACCCTAACAGACCAATATGTAAGCATTACTCTGCGTCAAAATCCACAACCACTCGACGTACGCTTCGCCTCGATCGGAAGTCGCTTCTTCGAACAGCGCTTCTCCTTCTTATAACTCTCTCTCTCTCTAAAGTCTCTTTCTTTTAACTTATTTAATTCAATGAAAAGAACCATTAGAAGACAATATACATAGAAAGAGTATAACTAAGTGAGCTCATTCGTGTCTTAATGTAGATTTGTAAGTTAAAACGATGCAAGAGTTTATGATAACGAATTCGACAAACAACATACGAGATCCAATAGCGCAGCCATGAACAAAGCGTCTGGCGTGGCTCCAGGTTGCGTGGCGTCGAGCATGAAGCTGAACCTGGCCAGGCCGGCGTACAGCGGCGCAGCAGCCACCAGGCGCCGCCGCTTCAGCACCACCACCTCGGAGTCGCCCCCCCCAGACCCACCCTCCATAGACCCGCGGCGGGACATGTCTACACGTTGTATTATTACTCTTAACTATACTATAATAGTTTGGAACACGAGTCTAAGAAAAAGGAACTTACAGCCGCCAGGAGTTTCCTCAATGCTGCCATCTCTCTTCTTTCCCATTTTTCGGATGCCGAATCTATTTAGACGATCTTCAACGCGCTTGCGTGCCCTAGATATTAAATAAGAAAAACTTAATTAGCAATCAAAATACTGTAGTTCTATTAAATAACATAATATAGTATATAAAATTCACGATAGGATATGTATTTTTGAGAGGATAATTTAGGATTTGATCAGGCTAGATTTGAATAATAAAAAAATTAAATCATCGAAAATTGTTTTTTAATTATCATCGAGGCAGAATACGAAATTCCATCCTTTCTCAATATCCAACGTACCACAACTGAGTGAAGACTCAGTTGTGGTATTGCGATAAGGCGATTTCTGCTACGTTATGCGAAATAAATACTACTTAGGGACCTTTAAGAAAAAAACTTATCGTCATCTTAAAGGCCGGCAACGCACTGTGCGTTTACATATGACTAAAACTAGTATTAGTTAATGCACATTATAAACAATGTCTTTTAGCTTACGTTGTTGATAAACATATATTACACCTATTAGAAATAAATAAACATATACACACATATAAACTGTGTTGCAGAGATCAATGCCTTACTAAAGTGCTATAGGTAAAAAGTTACAAAGTCTCAAACCACACGCGTTCCAAAGGCACTTTAAGAAGTTTTTCTTTAATTTTGATATGTAGTTTCAGTTATATTCCGTTCTATTTTATTCCTATTTTGGTCTTAATAATTGATATTATAATAACTTTTTTTTATTTCCTGGATGTGCTGTGTGTGATTCCCGTATGTGCTAGCAAATTAATATACAACAGAACTTTGATGACAAATAAAATTCAGTTGCTCATACAAAAATGCACTAAGGATTATAGATACAATACCTATTGAGCGTATAGCCCACTCGCCGCTTCATATGAACAGGTCGGTTGACGTGAATGTTGTAGGGCCGAGCCAATGAAGCCATACTCCCCGAAATGGGCAACGACTCGCCCGAGCCACACCCATTTCGACCCAAAGGCTGCGGCTGAGGCTTCTGGCGGAACCAGTTCACTGAAAATTAACACCTTTTATGAAGTATCAGCAATAGAGTGGAAAAAAACCCTTAAATACCTAAACCAATCAATAAAAATAAACCCTACACACAACCACCACAACTATAACTACTCTATGGTTTTTCTATTTTTAGGGTTTTGTACTCAAAGTAACGCCTGATTCTATTTATTATAAAAGAGTGAAAAATAATTATTAAGTATAAGAATAGTGGGTGGGTTTTTAAAGGTTATCCAAAGGTCCAGAAATTCCAACACAAATTTCCTATTTTCAAGTAATACCTGAAATTAGCGCGTTCGACCAAATATACTTTAAGGCTTAATCAGGCAGAAGTTTAAACTAAATTATTTAGGGTCTTAGGGTAAATAAACTTACTTATCCCACTGATGTGAAACTTCGACGGTATAGATTTGGAATGTGATATCTTATGGTGCGATATGTCCACCGATGATATAGATGGAATCGTCCGTTCGGATTGTCTTGGTGTCAGTTGATACCGACGCGTGCGCACTGATAATGGCGATTGGCTGGCGGAGTCATCTCCCACTTCGGTCTCTAGGAGGCTCTGAAGATAATTAATGGAGAATTTTAAAATGTTTATTTTTGATTGTATTGACGTATATCCGAGCCAATACGACTTGGATGCCTTCAAAAGTAGAGCGTACCAATCCCTTAAAGGCCGGCAACACACCTGTCAGCCTCCTGGCATTTTAGATATCCATAGGCGGCGTATGTACTTATCCCCGTCTCATAAAAAAACTAAATTTAACTCTAACAAAATTTCGCTTAATTTGTTTTATTTTATGAATAGTGTAGTTCCGATTGTGGACTAGAAACATTTGATAGAGAGACTTAAGATCAGTTTTTCTAGATCATCATTATTCGCCTTGAGTACATAAATGAAATTATCTAAATAAATGTATGTAGCCACACATACATTTATTTCCATTTTCTACCATTCAACAGTTTGTGGACTCGGCACTTACTTGAGCTCCAGTAGAGGAAGCACTCCGTTTCTTAAAAGTGAACTTCTTGTGTGACTTCTCTTCTCCGCCGCTGGCTTCCCCAGCCTCCCGTTCTTCATCGGCAACGCGCCAACCGTGTCTGGAATTTAAAAACGTCCTACCATTATTATTTTAGATTATTTTATATATGCTCATTAGTAAGCCATTGTCAGATTTATGTAATAACTCATAGGTTGGAGGAACTGCTAGTATATTATTACCTAATAACCCTAGTAGTCTGCATATTAGAGTCCTTAGACTGAGATCCAGGCCTTTCAGCGGTATCCAAAAGGCCACTTAAGGCCACCAGACGGAACTCATGCCCGTGCGCTTCACGTACGTAACTCAGAAGTAGACGTACTTCGGAGTATAACGCCTGAAATAAACGCAAGTATTTTTTAAATATATTTCAAAAAATGACGTCATTTTCTTCATTGTTGTACAAACAAGCAAATCTCCATTCTGTTGTAACGCTCGTCCTTTTATTAAGTGTAAGTGAAGTGGAGTTTGTGGTAGTAGAGGGCCGACCATAGAGGTGCGACCATAGAAGTGCGACCACAAGGGCGTGACCTTAATACCGTTTTGCGCCGATATATATTATATGCGGAATAAATTTTGAATAATGACCCATAATTCATAAAAAAATAATCAGTGTAATAGCTCTCTTAACTAATTTGTGTTTCGTCTCAGTAAGATTGGTAAAAACTTTTTTGATATGTCTTATTATAATTTACTGATCAAACATTTTGTTATCAAGTTTACATCTAAAATAATTAACGTTAAAACTATTATCGTATATAGTAATACCGAGTTATCAAGCATTTTAAGTTCTTTATGCATGAGCGCGAATCTCGTCACCAGCACCCGTAGCACTGTCTCGATGACGAACGCGTCTATCGCTTTGTTCGATCCCTGGCTCGCTCCAAAATTCGTAGCGTATTGTGCTTGTAGATGAGTTAAGTCAGGCGACTTCGATGTGCTCCGCTTTTGTTGACCTGAAAGTGTACAGTGGTTATGATAATATATCTTTAAAATATATAGGTAATTTGTATTGACGAAATTTGAAATAGGAATTTTTGTGAGGGTTTAGATCTTTTGTGATCGACTTATGGCTCTATTATATTTAGGGAAATAAATTATTATAACACACTTTTTCTTGTTTCAAGATTTTTAGAAGATTTAACTTTATTTTTAAAAAAAAAATTAAATAACCATGGAGGAAAATAAAAAATTTATATAAATAATAATTTATTTTCATTCAAGTGGACGAAGATCTCATACATTGTTGGTACATAGCGCCTGATTGTATTTTATAAGCAAATATTTCGCTGATACGAAGATGACAACGTAGGCAGGCGTAGTGGTTTAACAGTGTCTTTTTATCTTTAAAATATATCATTTTTAAAATGTAAAACTCACTAACAACTCATTACTATATATATTTTTATCAAAATTGATAAAATACTTAGTACAAACTTACTTAATGGTGAGACCATAGTCGGTTCCGCACAAAAGCCCACAGTAGCATGAAGATTGTCCAAAACCTCTCGAATTGGCGCAAATTTTGTCATCTCCTTCAGACGTTGCGTGAACTTATTAACACACGAAGATCTCAGGTTTCGCAGGGAATTCCTAGCTTGGATCCTCAGGGATTCTGCCTGTGGACCGCGTAGGGCTGTTGTACAGCCATGCGAACATCCCAGCTGACGTAAGAGTCTGCCAGACGTACAAATGTGAATGTATTTGGAAATCCTTTAAAAAATTGAAGAGCTACAAATAATAAGGGCATTAATTTGATATAAATTTCAAGTAAACGCACCTCAATATGATATGCATGATCATATAGTAGGGACAGTCGTAATTTTCGTCGTCGCGAGATTTGTCCTTTCCTTCTTCTACATTCGTTGATTCTTGGCTGTGTGTGCATCTCATTTCTGAGTCTCTGTCCTATATTAAATTCATATTTGTTATATGGTTAAAAATTAATATTTTCTTTAAAGATATAAAATAAATGAGACAGGTTCGTTCTGCGAAAAGTGAAACTAGCCATTAAATAATATAATATTATAACCTATAAAAGAAAAATAAAAAAAAAAAAAAATTACTTTTATTAAACCGTTTTAAAGAAATTTGATTCGTTTAAATCATAACAATGGTTATGGAATCACTATAAGTTTCTCATGCTGCAAAATACATGCAAATGCAAGGCTACACATATGTTTCATAGGTCGAATGAAATGGCTTTTATACACATAAAAAATATGAAATTCTTATTTATAAGAATACTATAAAAATGCTGCGTCAACAATTATTAATTAGGTTTAATGTGCTTAAAAAATGTATGCGTGTTTCTTACTGAAAAAAAAATGTATTTATAAATGAGCGAGACTGAACTAAACATTACCTTGCCATCTTTATCTTTATTCAGTTCGCTTAACGGGTCAACCGTTTCTGGTCGTGCGTCTTGAGTGGTATCGGCTTGCCAGTTTTTGTGAACTCCGATCTCCATCAGAGTATCGACCAGGTTCAACAAAACCTCCATAACTCGAATTGTTATATAGAAACTGTCCATAGTAGATACGGAATATACTGCCTATAAATGTTGTAGCGATTAAAAATAACACAATATTTTTAAAGCACCAACGACAAAATTATATATTTATAAATTTATATATTCTTTCTAACTGGTTGTAAAATATTCCAAACAAAAGGTAGCAAGATTTTTACATTTATACTGAATGCACCTAATTCACTACAGTTCCACTGATTTTTCGTGGAGAAAGGTGGAAGCGTATAGGATAACTTTCATAATTAATCTGAACCGGTAAGAACAATTTTTCTTTGTCCGTCAATTCGAACCTTTGCATCATAAGCTTTTTGATCCAACCATTTGATTCGGCTAAAAGTTTGTTTTGATAATAAGAGTAAACTTTATTCTTGCTAATCTTTTTACTTTTCAGCCATTCGTAAAA
>CAVNZL010000042.1:790000-940000 GCA_963693355.1 Pontia daplidice | reverse complement strand
TCTTACGGCAGTATGAAAGCTAAACTTGTGTTCATCTTGGCCAATTTTCTCCAACGCTTTCTCCGATTTCGAAAGGAGTTTTGTCTCGACGAACGCTTTTAGGTCGGACATTTTCATTTTTCGCTTTATCTTCTCACTCGCTCGTCGTATCATAACGTTGTCTTCGTCGATTTTCGGCGAATGAGCGAGCGGTGCCTCTGTTATCGGCATTTCCTTTGTTTCCGGTATTTCTATGAAGTTTTTCAAAGAGTCTTTTAGATCCGAACTTTGGTATATGGATACTTCTATTTTAGGTATTGGTAGCGAGTTGCTCCGTTTTCGCGGCTGGGTCTGTTTTGTTACATCGTCGCAGATGTCGCGCAACCTGAACAAAAAATAAAAAGCAAATGTTATCTCGGACCTAGTTAATAATGGCCATACATATTTTATTTTATAGCTGGTACAAGAATACTAAAGTTTACTTAAAATAGCCAGAAATAGGAATGAAATTTTCACAGGTTTGTTATAAGATTTTTTTTTATAAAATAGGGTGCCGAGCTTGCGGGTATAAACATCCATTATTGAGTGCGTTGCCGGCCCTATTAAGTTTAATATGTTACGACGGATCTTTGTATGTAATACCACTATGCAAAATGTCATTTAAATTGGTCATAATTTGTAGCCCGTACAAACAAACGAATCAATAGAAATATTAAAATCTCTGGAAATGCTCTATTCCTTTTGATTTTTGTCAATTTCGAATTGAACAAAAAAAGCTTTATTATACTATATAAACTATATACAATGTTTTGACACAAATCGTTTGGAAAATACTTATGTTTAATTTGATATCATAAGAAGCTAAATTGTCGTATTGTCATGTATATATACCGATTATACAAGTAATGTAACGCCCAATAAACGCCCTCTTCCTGCCACTGAGCAGAAAAGAGACAACGCAGCGTAGCCACGTCTAAGATCGTTGCTGCTGACACCTGAAAATAGAAAACTCTGTTAAACTGAAAAATATATTCATACTTTCGGCAACGGGTGGCCTTATCACTATCCAAGGTGTCTCTTACAGTCAACTTTCATAAGGATCAATTATGTAAAGAACAAGAATTGCGCAACCACAAAAATATTTAGCTCTCAAGGATTTAATTATATCATTTATGTTTATTTACACTTACGTTAGGTGGTTTTGAAGGGGATTTTTCAGCAGAAGTCGGCGTTTTAAGCGGTGGAGGTCCACCGCTGTCCGATAGAGATTCTTTATCTGAAGAGCTGAAAAAACAGGTAGGTATACCTCTAAGTAACATCTTTACACTAAGGTTAGAAACTCACGAGGTGAATCTTTAAATAGTATATGTATAATCCTTATATACTATGTAAGAGTATTCATGGAACTAATGATATAAAAATCAAATCAATGATCAGACTGCAAAACTAAACATTTTTGATCATAGCGCTATTTAAAATTTTATATATATTCAAGTGGTGATACCCAATACAAAATATTTTTTTGTAGAATTGTTATTCATCGCAACACTTAGAATGATGTATAATGGATTAAAACGAAAACTGCAGGATACAGCAATCACTTTATCATTTAACCATTATTAAACCTTTACAAGTACACCTTGGTCATTACACTTATCTACATCACACAGCAAACCGTCATAGATCTTAGATAGCATCTATCTTCACCCGCGTCTCGCACCAGAATGAATGTCCCCGCCCGGGCATAGCCGGGTCCTCGACTAATCCCCACTGTCCCACTGAATATGGGGGGGCGTGACGTCAGCTAGGCAGCACATTGCTGGTGTTAGCATGTTGATTTTAAAACTTCCCACAATTTTAACAAAATCATGACAGGATTAAATTTTAATATATCTATTTATTATATTTAGTACAAAAAAAAAAGTTAAAATATCTACCTCATTTTTGTTATCTGAGGGAGGGGTTTTATTCCTGGCAATGTTGGTTTAGGTGTATCCGGCTTCCGAAGTTGAAATATGCTGGGATCTGCTGCATACACGGTGTAGGCACCCTTGTTTTGACCCCCAAAGTTGGATTCAGATGGCAAACGGTATATAAACTAAACATGGAAACAAATATTATGACATGATGACACCCAGAAAGAGGTTTAACTACCCACTTAATTTCCTCACAATAATTTAAAAAGTTTAAAAATATAGTGCTTTTGAAGTAGGTTAAAAAATAATTTGTTCTCAAATTGAGCTACAGACAAAATAAGTTTGATAAAACTACCTAATTCAGCAATTTAGTTGTGAAGTAGATAATTTAGTATCAGTAACTTACTAAACATAAAATTAAAAAATTAATTAGAAGAGATTGGTTGCTTTGTTGATTGTAAAGATTATGCACTATATTAGTTTTATATATATATGTATTAGTAGATATAAAATTACCACATGTTCCTCTTCAGTACTGGAACTTTCCTCAGGTATCGTTTCAGGGAATATTGTATCTTTTGGTGATGATAACCAAGGCTCTTCTTCCGTGCTTGCTTGCTTGGACGGGGCATCTGACTGGCTAATAGATACATTTTGACTTGGAGGACTACCATTAACAACGCCTTCTTTAGAAAATTTACCTGAAACATAGATAATTTTACTAAAATGTGATAAGAATATTTAAGTCCTTTTCTTTTTTTCCATCATCTGAATTACTTACTTTTTACATAAAGTTACTGAATGTAATTTTTTTTATATTTTCTATATTTCAATTTAATTGAAGATACTTACGTCCCAAAAAGACGTCACTGTGTTGTTGTCGCTTTAAATATTTACCTCCCAAAGGTTTTGGTTTAGGCTTGACATGTGTAGTGAAGCAAGGTGCATCAGGATGCCTGTATTCCCACAATGCCTGCCATAATTTTAAACCATTCTCCAATCTGTAGTTTGTAGTAAAATCTGACTCCTTCAAATGATGAGATATTGGAGCAAAAAGGAACACAAAGAGCTGAAAATAAGAGATTGTAAAGCTTAAAGTATAAAAATATTAAAAAAACTCTTAAAGCATTCAAAAATAGGCATTATAAAAATTTTATCTTCACAAATGTGCTTTTTGGCAAATATAAGTCAGTAAGCTTTAATACTTACAGTCATTGTTGGAATGGAGAAAAGGTAGTGAAATGGATTAGAAAAAAACTTTCCAATTTCATAATCGCTATCAGCACACTCATCAGAAGCGTCAAGTAAGATCCAATGTAGTGTGTACAACAGTTTTGTCTCCACATTTCCCAAAGATTGCATATTGTCTTTTACTCTAAACATGAAATATAAGTGTCAATTACTGCAATATTTGTTGTCATTAATAAGAAACAATTTGAATATTTCTGATAAGTTTTTTATTTTAAGATGTTTGGGGAAATTAATCACCTGTTGTGCAGTAAAGCAGCCAATGAATGCATTACATGAGGCAAAGAAGCTTGTATAAAGCGCCATCGTGGAATGATATCAAATGCTTCTGTAAGACTTTGTGTCAGACCAAACCTTATATTTTGAACCAATACTTTCTCGAAGGACTTGAAAAAAAGTAAGTAAAATCATTAAATGTTCGATCATAAGAGTGAATTCTCCTGTAAGAATTAACTTACCTTGCAAGCCTCTTTTAACTCCTTTTATCAGCATGCAGAAAATAAAACTTATAATAATTTATATTGTTATGAGTTAGAACATTTTAAAGTCCTTCAAAATGTAAATATTTGTTAAAAATAAATGCGTTTAAATTTGAGTCATGGTCTTGATAACGTAAGCGCTACACACACTAAAATTTCTGGAACAGGGAACTGCCCCCCTAAACTATTTAAAAAGTAAATACAACATTTGAAAATGGACATTTGGCGCCATAATAATTAACAATAAACATCAATTGCCAACATAGATTTTAAGACGAAAATTTTCGCTGCTTTTGACAGGTGAACAGAGCATCGCTCGGCTTCAAATTTCAATCTGCAATTTGGCATGAAGCACAATGCAAGACGACCATTTATATGGCAGTTTAATTAACATATCACGCTTGAATAAGCGACCCTTATAAAGCGTGGTATGTCAATCTCAGTTACGACTCGCGATGGCCACCCGTCCACCGCTGTGAACAACAAAAACATCGATGCTAGTTGCTGTCCGTAGTATGATTGAAACGACAGGCATGTGACCCGAGATTCGTGCATCTTTAGACGCAGGCATGAGTCAAATACAATCACTAACCAAACAAACTTTTTGAATCTTTTGCGATCGATACGTTCTCAAAAAGTTAAGAAATAATTGCGCGGAAATCGATTTGCATCACCAGAAGAGGCGGTCAAAACTCAAAGAAAAATGTGTTTCTGAGGTCACTACTGGGTGGAGGCAAAAATATTTCCGCGCATTTACTCACAGGGAGAATATTTTGGGAAATAAATTACTTTTCGACCTTGAATAGTATTTTTTCCGGAAACTTTTAGTGCGCCCCAGACTGACTTCACACTGACATTTACACGAGGCTCTATAATCTATATTAATACCAAACTAATAATTATAATTTATAAATACCATGACAAAACTGTTTAAAATTCTTTGATAGACAGAACTTACGTGGTGTCCAGGTGCTCGTTGGCAGAACTGCATGTTGACAATAAACAACAACACATTATATACAATGCATACAAAAGCCCCATTAGTGTTATGTACACCGAGTGGATTTGCGTTACGGGGAATTGGAAATTTTCTTAAAATCATAATTGAACTCATAACAAAAAGCAAATTGTTAATGCCTTTTTTAACTTATCGCGGATGTTCTCACTACATATTTGTATGAATAGTATCAGATTAAATCATTAACAATATTTAATATACATTTATATATATTATTAATAATATTTTAGTTAAACGCAACACCATAAAGTTCAATATTTTCGAAAAAGCATAGACAATAGGCATGCAATCATTGAATATGCATGAGCAGATGCCCATACGGGCATCAATATCAAAATTGTAACTTTTGTATTAGGTTTTGATAATAATAGATAGGACATTTATAATGTTATATTGCTATGTTTTTTAATAAACAAAAAACAGTAGAACACAAAAATACAATAATATTTAGAAAGGAATTAAACATGACACTACAAATTAAAGCGGGTGAATCCGCGGGGAACAGCTATTTATAAAACATTTATAGATATAATATAGGAAACTGTAACCTTACCATGCAAGCAGCATCGTGAACCTTTCCAAACTTTGGTCGCACGAAAGGTGTGCTTTGTCTCCAAAGAAATATTTGT
This sequence comes from Pontia daplidice, assembly GCA_963693355.1. Classification (NCBI taxonomy): domain Eukaryota; kingdom Metazoa; phylum Arthropoda; class Insecta; order Lepidoptera; family Pieridae; genus Pontia; species Pontia daplidice. The sequence continues at coordinate 934,731 of CAVNZL010000042.1, read as the reverse complement.
ATGGCAAACGGGACCAGGTCCTCGCTGTTGGGTTGTTCAGCAGCCATTTCTTTGACCTTCATGCTAACCTTTAATATTGAAAAATCATTCAATCACTCCTAATCTGTATATAGTACAACAACTAAACGAGTTACACCTGCGTGAGACCTGCAGTTAACATATTTTGTGGCATGAAAATGAAAGCGGAGCTTTACATGTCCCTTATTGACACAACGAAACCATAAGCTCGTTAATTTTGTCACTTCTATTAACCGCTTAAACACAAATTAAAAGTTTCTGAATTACTCTCCTGTATTTAAAAATCACTAATTTAAGGAATTATTACTACATATTCCTAATTCCCCAAAATGTGAACTTACGCGATTATAAATATAACGTAATTTTTATCATATGGTAAAATGGTGTTTGTATTTGTATCAAATTGAAACATTTCCCGACGAGCGCGCCCTAAGGGGAGGTTTTACAGAATAAGAGCAAAACCTCCATGGCGCATTCGCAGTTAACATTTATCAGGGCTGTCGATACTGTCTTATTTTTACTATTTCAAATGACTTTCATAACCTTAAAACCTCTGGAAACCTAATGGTAATTGAAAGTACGGTTTATAATATAAATATTGCGCATATATAATTAGGTAATCTGTATAAGAAGCCTTGATGGAACAATTTTTTCTGATTCGTGATTTTTTTAAAGAATCTATTACTTTTAACTATCGCCGGACCTGTTGGAGGTATAATGATAAAAAATTCTTTTAGCAACCCTAAAATGGGATTAAATCGATCGCTGCGCCGTAACCTGCGAAGCTGCAGCCTCTCGTTGCCATGGTAACGGCTATTTGGTTCAGTTAGCTGACAACTCAGCAAAATCTCCAGTGCCATTGTTTCCATTGGAACTGTAAAGTAGCTTCAAGCAACACTTTAAAAAGTGACATTTTAAAACCTAGTTTTTACCTTACAGAACATTACAAAGTATTCCTTGTACTAAGATCATTTCACAATTTAGACTATTTTATGACTCAAAGGAATTGCGAATTTTAGTTTGTAAATAATAATATGAAGATATTGAAGATATGATGGCAAAATTACTAACATCACACTGATATTTCTTTGATTCGTTCTTTGATATGAATGTAATCGACTTATTAGTACGGAGAAAACCTCTAAGGTTGCTTTTTGAGATAGTTATTAGAATTTACAAAGCAAATAAACGTGAGTGAAATAGTTACGTATTGTCGCGAACAATTTACTTTATAAATAGAATGGGTGTGGCGTCAATAAACATTTCCTACTTTATAGATTGCCCACTAAAAGAATTACGACTCACCCATAACCACTGTTTACCTGAGTATAGTTTCGTGAATCAATGTAATTTTATACTCAAACAGTCAGTTGACCTAATATTGATACCGTCAACTATTTTTTTTTTAAAGTGGTATAAAGTATGAAGACCCTCAGCAAAGTTGTCGCAGTGCCAGAGTCGATTGGATTACGATATATTACACAAAAATAGCACAAAAATACATGAATTTTCTATTTGTAAGAAAAAATATTATTAATTAACATAAAACCAAACTGCAATATTTTTAATTTGAAGATCCAATCTTGTACTGTTTATTTATTTTTTATCTATATTTTAAATAATTTACTGAAACCTTGAAAATAGGAATGTAGCAAAATTTTAAAATAAGCGTCCATTTTCTTCCACTTAAGTAATTTCAAATTAACTCATTATGTTTAGAATATAAAAATATTCAGTATTTCATCAAATCTTTTATATTCATTACATACTAGCGCGCGCATTCTTCCCTAATATCTGAATAACATTGAGTACAATCGAGAAACATTCTAAAATAGTTCGAGGTTGAATATTATTGGTTTTGGCTGGGCGTTACCAAACTCGACGGCATTTTTGAAATAAAAATAACAGTATTTAATGTCAACATAAAAAAAATATGGAACTAGATACGAATAAAGAAACATTAAAACTACACTACGAAATATTAAAATATTGGAAATGACCGTAAACTCGTAAGTATATAATAAGACTCGTGATCGACGCCGTGCCCGGGCAGGTTCTCACTTTATTATACACAATACAAATAATAAAAGCCATAAATGGCCTAAATAGTACTAATATTATAATTACTTATCAATAAAACTATATTTCCCCTCTTGCCTTATAAATACTAAATAAATGGTAAAAGCATTAGAAAATAAAAGATCTCAAACACAACCAACAGCACTGCTAGGTTAATCGCTGGTCTCACAAAACATTATTTATGTTTATCATATGTTCTGTGCAATAAGTTTTATATTGTAAGCATATTATTGAACCTCCTTTACTTTTAAAAAAACAGAACGTCATATTTGTCACAATTCATTCACATTTCTTATATAAAAATATACTACATATTCTATCGAAATGACTAATAATGATGGTGAGTAAATAATAATTTTAATTATAGTTTTAATTAGGTAGGTGATTAGGGATGCGCCTTACGATATTGCATTAGTATCCTTGTTGTCAAACTTGCATCGAAGTAACGTAAATCTTATATGTATTCGAAAATGTAAGGTAATTATATTTTTACTATACACTCCTTTATTAGTAATCAATAATAAATAAATAGATGAGGTCCAACCACGCGATCCTCGAGCTGCTACCGTTCTGGCTATACATCTAGTGCGACAGGTCTTGGATGAGGCCTATATTATTGCTAATGCAGCTCAAGATTCAGGTAACTTACGGGGAATATTATAGCTGATATTAAAAATTAATAATAATTTCATTCATTAATAACAATTACTAACTTATTATTAATTTATGCCAGTAGTAATAGTACCTATCTCAGTTTCTTGGCCTTTTCAAACACATTCTATCGGCCATAAACCCAACATTATTATTACCATTATAAATTATAGCATGATGCCAGACGGTTACGTCACGCCTCATCAGATAGGAAAAGTTTTCATCCTTTGAAAATGACTCCACTGTATCCCATGGCAGTAAAAAGATTAGGATTACTTTTCAATCATAAATGTATTTTTGCAGGCGAACCATGGCAATATGTTTCGGGCCTAACAAAGTTAAGGAAATGTAGTTTAAATGAAACTAAAGAAGAAGCTTATCCAATGTTGGCTGTGAATAAAGTTTATACTGAAAATAAATTATATAAGACACCTAGTAAGGTTGTGACATCGACACCGCAAAAAGCTACTGGTACAAAAAATCGTATTTATTGATTTTGTTGTTAGATTATAGGAAATTTTGGAGTAGGATTCCCGATAAAACTATGGTGTGAAGTGATTAATATGATATGATTGTAAATTTTCTGTTCAAATATTCTTGGTCAATTAAAAATATGTCCACTAAGTAACTTGCTATAAACTGTTTAAATCCAACTATATTTTTAGATGTTTGTGTGAACCTAAACGATCATACTTTGATTGGACAAGGCGATGAAGAATTCAATGTAAGTTTAATTCCACATTTATGAGCTATTAAAGATAGAGATAGTGTAAAACATTTTTCTCAATACTATAAGTTTAATTTTAATGTACTATAATTTCACATTCAGACCAAAATAATCGAATTCTATTAAAAGTTCAACATGTCTGTGTACATTGATCAGAGAAACTAAAACTTACGAGCAAAATTACTTTTATAGGTACTAGTTCTGCTGGCCATGTTTGCAACAGAGCTCAGTCTAAGTCAGAATATTATTATTTAACAGTAACCCAATGGGCGAATATTGCTAGGGAAAAAAACTATAATATCAATACATACTCTGTAATCATGTAAATTTCTAAATTAAAGGGTGACACAGACGAATCGAAGTCAACGTCTATGTTTATCACACATCTATTTGATATGAGTGACGTGGAGCGAGATATGACTTTAAATGAAGCAACACTGTCCCAAAACGAACCAAACAATCTAATTATGATCGCTATGAAGAAAATAATGGACTCCTTTGTCGACTCTGCGATGAATTCAGCGTTTAATAATGAATCACTTAAAGTCGAAACTGATCTAAAGGAATCGTCGGATACGATAACATCCAGTTATTCTTTTCTTGATGATGCACCTCATGAAGAGGTATTACAGAGTACTATTCATGATGCGACATATTCTAAGGTGCGAAAACCGATTAAAATTAAATTATAAAAACTACTATAATCGTTTATACTACTATAACGTTCTTGTCTTGCCTAGTTTGAGTATTGACATTTATAATGAATAATGATTTTTATTCTAAGGAATACATACATAGTTTCAGTAGCATTGGCGATGATTTTTACCCTTAATTTACTTAATTTAATCCCTTATTGAAAATACTATGAATAATTTTTTATTTTGAAGAAACCAATGATATTAAAACTTTTTATGTTTTGGTATTAATTTTACTTTTACAGGAACAAAGTGTGGATGGTATAATAAATAAACAAGATTTTGCACGTTACGAAAATGCTTTTTTGACTTTAAATCGTATGTGAACTGTATATTATTGTATACTCATAAAATTACGTATGGAAAACGTTGTTGACTCAAGTCATAATAAAACTGTATTTTATTACATCATTTTTAGAATCGTCCCGCGATCTATTCATTTGTATGGACTATATTGGCTCTTATGTAACCTTCCTTGATATTTGATATAAATAAAAGTATTTGATCAACTTCCTAAGATTAAAGCATTGTACAAAACTAACAAACTAACTCTTCAGTTTTAGAACATTGTATATTGCTAGTATTTCTAAAGAAATCTTATTCTTTAGAAATACGCTAAGTAATAAATTTCTTATTTTAGGTGACATTGAGCAATATTCGGATGATGACGAAGAACCAGTTCTACAAGATCCCAAAGGGCTTTCTTTGCAAGAAATCGAACTTATGACTAGAGATTCCTCAAGCAATGTGTCACCAGTTAAAGAAGAGGTTAATTACATTAGATTTCAAGTCCAGTCCTAGGGTGAAAGCAGTTATATCAAAATGCTTACGTTACTATTCCTACTAACCAGTAAACTCATCGTCGATCGTCTATTGTAGTTAATAATAATCTTAGGTTGTTGTACCTAAATGACTATTTCATTCTAAAATTCTGCAAGCTGTCCTTTAGCGCTCTATGGAATATGATTCAGATAAGTTTCAATTAAAAATCACTAATGATATTTAACGCCGGTTATTATAAGCCGACTAATTTGAATTTGTGAAATGAATTGTTTTTTTTTACAATATATTCCAGAAAAAGAAGGAACTTGCGGCGGTTTCGGGGGTCTCCAGCTCTGTACTAGGGTCCAAAAAGAGTAGTATTGTTCGACGCTGCAGGACTCAAGGTGCCAGACTCTTAGCTTGCTTGAGAGGTTGGTGGTGGAGACGTAGGATACATGGCAAGCGCAGGGTAAGTACTTTTATTATATTATTAATACATTTGCTAATTGTTTTTGTGTATTAAAGTATTATAGACACTCTTAATATAGTTTTTCATACTTCTGTGAAAAAAGGAAAATATGTGTAATTTTTAGGAATATCGTGTTCCTGGTTCACGACGAGGTGTTTGTCCTCTTTCGCCCGAAGCGAGGCGTAGAGCTGCCAGTTTGTTGGATGAGAGACAGCTGCGGAGCCCAACTCCAACTAGATCGGTCATCTGGAAGTTTAATACAATCAATGAAGCTCTAGTACACTCTTCTCAATGGAAGGGATTTGCTTCCGACATGAAATCTCATAATGATTGTTAGGGATTTCTCGGAAATGTTATTTCAAATAAATACTTTTTCTCTTCCGATTCTTGTATATAAAAAACTAAATACGATTGCTGATCATAAACTAGATAACACATCGTCACAATTAAAAGTACGTAATTGTAAAATTACGCACTTTTGTATGGAATTTGTCGCAAACATAAATAAGGTAAGAGTGCTTCGCACCTTTCAACTGCATATATCTCTAGGTATGACATAGATACGATCGAAATAGTTTAACGTAAATGTAAATTTACCATTGGGATTCGCTTAGCTTTAGGTTGTGAAGTAAAGTGTGAAAACTGGTTTCATCTCGCTCCCACTGTATAAAGCTGTACGTGTCTGAGAATGCCGTGGGCATGGTTCATCTACACCGAAAATAGCACAATCGCCGACTCCTGGGCTAAATCTCAAATATCCAGACGTGAGCGCCATCTGAGCCAGTTAAAACAGTCAGGCGAAAAGTTGCCGAGCTCCACTTCTTGTCTGAACGTCTGCCAGTGAAGACCGGGAGGGAACCAACTAACACAAAATGGTGAGTCAACCAGTGAATAGTGTGAAGGAGTTCAGTGCTATGGACTGTTCATTACGCATAGTGGCCAATGTGATTTATTCCGCTGACCGGAAATGCGTGTGCGTCGGCAAGTGATGTGCAAACAGCGAACCAATTGTGATAAGACGCTGTATGATCACCTCAAGTATAACACATTACACTTAGTGACACAATTAGATCCACATCAACACATTCAGATTTTGTATCGACAGTAACGAAAATCGTTTGGTTATTTTCAGAGCGACCTCAGCAAAAACGACATCGAAAGTGAGTATGACTTTATTAATTATGAATATACTTTTTCGAACCTATTTTTACTAACTTGAGTTTTTTACCTATTTACTTGTTATTTTTATTTACTAGTTAATGTCATCTAACTATAGATAATTTAGTTTCTCATAAAAGGCTCGTTATACCGGCTTCGAATTAGTGACGTGATACAATGCGAGCGCTGCGTTCCAAAATTATCTTCTTGCGTCACGTGATCTAACTATACCGCCCGCCCAAACAGAGAAACTCCACTCGGATTTCAGAGCGCCTGAGCGCCATTTTTTGGCATTATACGATAGCAAAATAGTTTCTTGTTCCGGACATAATATAGATTGTAGCCAACAGCGCACATAATCCCATGGATTTAAATAAATATTATATCAATATCAAGGTCAGCGATTTATTATCAGCTGGCTTATGCATCGAGATTATGTTTGCAATTATCTATTTTTCAATCAACATTTCAATTCAATTATTCATTACAAAAATAATTTATTTAGAAGATTGCGATATCAACATATATACCGATGGTATTTGGACACACAATCGTGTTTATAATTAGACGGTGACTCAGAACAAATCAAACGTGGATCGAAAGAAAAGTCGACTCGTCTTAATTGTATTGGAGTAACATTTCTGGAAGCTTTCTACGAGTTATATTGCTACCTTTCTGTACCATCTTATAATTAAACGGATTAGATACTGACTACTTCGTAAACATATAACTTTTGTAGAATATTTGCTTTAAATTATAGTAGTACACGGAAATATGCATAAGCATCTTTATTATCAATGGGATTTTTGAATAGGGGCATCCTTCGCCTTCTCCATCTACGACTTCGATGGCAGCGGCAAGGTCGATGCCTACAACCTGGGTGACGTCCTGAGGGCGCTCAACTCAAACCCCACACTGGCCACCGTCGAGAAACTCGGCGGCACAAAGAAGAAGGGCGAGAAGATGCTTACGGTTGGTTCTTATTTCAAAGGCTTTGGTTATGTCTGATCCCAGATTAACATTACAACCAAATCATTCAAAAGTATAATGAGAAAAATGTCGCGTTTAAATTTCGTTCGCGTATAAATTTTATCAAATTACAATTTACTTGTTTTTTTTTAAATATCAGATTTAATAATAGATACAGATTGTTCGTTTACATATTATAAGTGCGACTAACAATTTTTTGTTTTCAGGTTGAAGAGTTCCTTCCCATCTACGCCCAGTGCAAGAAAGACAAAGACCAGGGCGTCTATGAAGACTTCTTAGAATGTCTTAAGCTGTACGACAAGAACGAGAACGGTTTAATGCTTGCCGCTGAACTTACACACACACTCCTTGCTTTAGGTGTGTACCCTTTTACTTGTAAGAGTAGAGTAAAAACTGTTACAGATATCGGTGAGACACTGAGCGACTCAATGTCATACTAGTGTACATGTTAAACTGGACTCGTCACTGTTCCGTCTTCCATAACTTTGACTTTCCTTCGTTAGCAAATAATGTTTTCTCCTATATATTGCCGATAAACTAGCTAGCCTGCATTTTAATGTCGAAAGTCCATATAAGTTTAATATCTAATTAAATGAAATAAATGGAAATTCCAATTTCAAACAATCATATCATGCTTAACATGGCTTCTGCAGGTGAGAAGCTTAATGATGATGAAGTAGCGGAAATCGTAAAGGACTGCATGGACCCTGAAGACGACGACGGCATGATCCCATATGCATGTAAGTATATTCGTATGTTTCTTATGTTATATTTAAAAATGAGTTTTTAGATTTTGAGTAGTTCGAAAATTTAGGATATAGATGGTATTTATTATATTTGATTTAAACCTTTGAGTCTCATAGAACTGAGTACTGTGTGTGTTTTTGAAACATGAAGTAGTTAGAAACATTATATTTTTAAATATATACTTATCCAATTAAAACATAGAAATAAATGAAATTATTGTATATTTATAAATAATAATCTTCTTCGAATACACATAAACTGAACTGACATAAAATGAAAATTTGTAGAATATGCTTTGAATGGTACTTTTAGATTATAAAATCCTATTTGAATGATTTTGTCAACCAACGAGCGGTGCTTCCAGAGTTATGGAATTTATAAGGTCCTACTTTATTTGTTGAGCATTAAACCTTTTTTCTAAAATCGACCATCGATGTCAAATTAATAAACTGTAATCTTAAGTAGATATGTGAGTTTTGTTCGCACGAGGTTGTGCATGCATTGAAGGTAATTATGCAACAGTAGTCTTCTTAATATAATTCACTATAAATCAAGATATAAACTTAAAAATCTAAGACCCACCTTTATCTCGCGACCTGGAAGTACTGCGTTAAAAGCATCACCGAGACAGATGCGAATGGGTGTTCATGTGTTGTCCCTTTCCAGCATTCCTGAAAAAGGTGATGGCGTAAAGGAAGCGCCTGTCGTCATATCTTTAGTTATAAGATCGTAAGTCAAAGGAAAATGTACGCTTCAAACAAACGCTTTGTGTATTGTGTAAGCTTTCAGAAGTAGCTTGATGGAGGATAAAATATTTTAAGTGCGCGAAAGACGGACATGTTTGTAATATTGAAATACAAAATTGCCCTTTTAATAGTTTTAAAATTCAAACTTTTCGACATATTTGAACAGTTTGAACCTTAAAGCTTTATGAAGATTTGCAGAAATTAAAGGCGAGAATCATTTAATTTCAACTTTTGAGTAATTCGCTTTGTGTCTAGGTCTGGGCATTTGCCTCGACATGCAGCTTTCAATGTTCTATGAAAAGCACAGCTTTATTTGTTTTCGGTGTTATTATGCTTTAAAATAGAGTGGCAATGTTGCTTAAATCATCCTTGTATTTAAAATATAAACGGTAATATGTAAAATTTGTGTTGGATTATTCTAAATTTTTGTTTACAAAAAAAAATTTCTATGAATAAGTTTTTTCCATCTCAACATTCGTTTGTTTTAACATTCTATAGCCACTCTATTTAATAATAACCGACATCTCTTCCATTTCTAATTGTTTTTATATATTTGGCAGCTTTCCTCAAAAAAATGGTTGAAGGCTGGCCACCAAAGGGCACCAAGGAGGCTGCGCCGGCGGCCGCAGAGGCGCCCGCGCAAGGCTAAGCCCTACACCATCCGCGTCAGCCCCCACAACACCAAAAAGCCATTCAGGACTTTAAAACATCTTGTACAATCACTTTATGTACATATATTAAACGCCAATGAACTGTAAACGCGTATTGTACGTTTTTAAATTAACTATTTATTAAGTTTATAATTACAAAAATAAAAAACAAAAATCATAATTTTTTATAATAAACCATTAAAGCGTTCCATCTTGTATGAATGTTCGTTCATTTTGTTTGTAATGAGTGCTTAATTTACTACTACTTTATGGATAAAATTAACAATCATTGAATTCTGTACCCTTTCTAGTTTGCTGATTTCTATTTAAAAGATATAAGTAGCTCACCTATAACTTAATGATCGTCTTGGAAAGTTAGACAACGAACGAACAAACAGAAATAAAATTAGGATAGAAAATTCGTAATCACTAACACTATCCTTGGAACAGTGCCTTACAATCCCAAAAATATAAAATCAAACTTACTACCTAACTTTTGCTCAGCAAATATTGACTAATATTGTTTAGTAAGCCTTAATCTTATTAATCAAGGATAGGGAAATAAATTCAAATTAAACTTTCGCCATTGCAAATATGCGTACAGCGTAAAGAATGCAAGTTCTTAAAGAAGGCTGGGCTTAAGACCTCCGGTCAAATTTTATATGAGTAGAAGGCCAACAAACAAAACTAAAATCAAGATATTTACAAGGGTCAACAAAAACCCTATTTCACTGAACTACTTTTTTAAGAAAAAAGTTTATATCAACCCCATAATGCTTCTCCATTAATGCACTCGAATCCAAACAATTTCGAATAAGTACATCTCTCCATAATTAATTATTTAGCTACCTATTCAATAGTATTAGTCCAGATGCATATTTCTGTTAGAGATTTCAATGCAGCAAACATATCTTATCGCGGCTTAAAGCGATTAGATAGTGTAAAAAATTATAATCGTACTTGTTTGTAACAATATTTATATTTTATAACAAAGAAATTTCAAAGAGACGTGAAAATGGCGCGTCATTTGTTTTGTCGGCATCCATGTGCGGATGTCGTCGTCTATGATCGAGAGATTTCGGTATCTTCGCATCCATTTTGTGAAGCTGGGATGCCAGCAGAGAAAATTCCGATGCTTCTATTGCAAAGTAGTAATTACTTTATAAGTGCTTGAAAATGTTTATAATATTATAAATATATACGCTAAATAACAGTAAAAAATTTCCAGACACACATCAGGCAAAACTTTCTTTAGCTGCTTCCATACACACTCAACTAAACTGAGACTGTTGTATTTTGTAGAAGGCGATGGAACAATATAAAATTGACTTGCTTACAAATTATTTTTTATAAACCTTTAATGCCTTAAACTATATCATGGTAATTATTGGCTAAGTACTGGCAGCATTGTTAACTACGTCACAATCTTCCCGCGTTAGCACTTAGCGCGCGCGTCGTCTTACGCCTGTCCTCAGTATTCAAATATTATTTGCCAGTGTTGAACGAGAATCGTGTTGCTGTGTGTTAAGGTCGGAGTGATTAGTGATAGTGTTTGTTTGGGACGAGGCCTTCTTTAAATTAATAACCAGTAAGTCTAGCGAGAGTACAAGATATATTAAATGAGACTGTATTTATTCATGATAAAACTTCAGTGTTTATTAAATTTTACATATATAAATTACAAATGTGTATCGTTACTTTTAATTTATATTTTCATTACCGAATGCTATTTTTCGAGAATTTTCACTGATAAGGTGACGTTTGATATACGTATATAAATGTAAATTATATCTGTCACCGAACACGATGTTTAAACTTAATGTTATATGTTTATATTTATTGACTCTCAATTGTATGACATTTACTATATCTACATTCAATACTTTCAAGCAAATATTTGGTTTTCAAATCAGAATCTTATCTAATGTTATTATTGTTAGTTGAATTATTTTCATAATTTGCAGGTGAGAAGTGAGAACAATGTCTCAGGTGAATGAGTCGCCGGCTATCAACAGCAAACAGGATAAACACAATACAGGTACCAATTTACATTTTTCTTATAAAATCTAAAAGGTCTTTAACATGGTATACAGTCACCAGCATCAGTCGTATTTATTTAAGGTATAACGTTTTCCTCCGATATTTCCAGAATTAACAAGAAATTAATTCTAATAAAGGATAATTATTATAGTAAGGCGTACTTTAAAAAGGTGGTAAAAATATTGCATGTCTCATAGTATATATCGTCTTATCCAATACAATGCATATTTATTTTAGTTATCTTTTGATAAGTTTCAAATTCGTTATTAGTATTTTTTGGTGATGTTTTTTCGGTTTTATAATTTGTTAATTATTAATTTTCACATGATTAAATATCACCAATATTAAATATCAGGTACCAATACGTACAAATCTAGACTTATGAATTGAAAACTTATGGATGATAGCTGGAATCATCGCTGTTATGTTTTTGTCAACCCTGTCAATCTTTATTTTATCTAGTTAAGAAATATAACTCTGTAATAAATTTAAGTAATTCAAATAACGAGCGAAAACCAGACCATGATTCTATAAAAAAAACAACAGTTTAAAAAACTATGCTTATTAACTTGGGTAAAACGGGAGTTCATTAATAATGTCATCAATCAGTTTTTGTTGCCTTGTCTTGTTTGCGTATACGATATTAAGAACTTCGCTAACATTTAGGTAAATTGCATATGCCGTGGTGTTCCCGAACTGGATAATTCGAAATAGCAACTTGCCCGGTATAAAGATCAATTTAATTAGATTTTAATTATTTGCAACTCATTACTTCTAGTATAGAAGATTATACCTACCAAATTATTCTATGGAATGTTATATTACGTATATCGATCATTAATATAAACTATAATACTGATTTAATCTTATCTGCCAAAGGTGTAAGTATTTAAGCAGCATATACCTATAATTTCAAGTTTTCTTTGTTAAGAAGCAAAGGGTGCTACAACTCATCCCCTCGGGCAGATAATGTGGGGAGAAAACCGGCCCAATTCAAGTCTGCAAAAATTCTAAAGGTATAGGTGCAATACACACATAGGCCATACATATGTGTAGGATAAATTTATTTTATACGGGATATTTAAGATACATTTTTAGTGTCGATAAGATGAATAAGACTTTATAAACTCACCATCAATCGTAATGAGAGGTCTTAATTGTGACAATATCTCTCTTATCTGTAAATGGTTTTAATCCATTATTAATCTCATATTCTAACATACTAATATTGAATAAAATATTTCCAGTAATAATATAAAATATATATTAATTAGAACTGTAAATATCAGTAATTCAAATACAGTATAAACTAGGTTTCGTATTATAGCAATGTAATTAGTTGAAAAATCGTTCAAAATAAAATTGATAGATCCGTAGATTTAAGTACAGTGAATTGACAGTAAAAAAAAATTAAAAGTCACTAAATATGTAGTATAAATAATAGCTATATTTAATATACTATTATTTAAATAAATATCTAAAGAATTTGATATATACTTTTAGCAACTATATCACCTCCCGTATGGTCTAGTGGCTAGGATACCTGGCTTTCACCCAGGAGGCTCGAGTTCGATTCCCGGTACGGGAATTCTTTTTATTTATTTATTTTATAGGTTCCTTAGTCTTTTATTGGTTCAAAACGACTGACACTGAAGCACATTTCTATTCCCAACGGAGTACGGAATTTTACATCAATATCATTTCCAACTGATATTTGTATTCAACAAAAATATTGCAGATTAAATTTAGGAGTGGCCAGAGTTGACCGTGCTATTTGTGCGAGGGACACTTTAAATAGATCGCTAGAATACTAATAATATCCTACCTACTCTACTTTTTGAAAGTCATCAAGGTATCAATATTCAACACGAATCATTAATGGGTATTTATCATTGACGAAATTATTCATATATGAAAAATCACCTTTTATAAGTAGTTTTATAATCCTCTTTTACTGAGTTTTTACCTTATCATCCAAATAATTAATATATGATAGATATATTATTTTAAGCTTATTTTTATCCGGTTTCAAATATATATTCATAATATTTCTAAATGTTATTAAAAAAAATAAAATGTTAGAAGTGTTTCGTATGACGTTTGCGTTAAAATGTTATTCATATTATTTGAACAAGGATTTGACAAAAGACAAAAAATTTTATCTGTAATATACACGACATGTTATTTCGACATTCATAAGTATTAATACTTGCATGTTAATTTTTCAACACGAAAGTGTGAGAAACTCTTTCATAATATGTATGATTTTTCTTGTTACCAAGAATTCGCTGACTGTATTGATTAAAAATGTAAGAGGTAGTGTATAATGGGGAGTGTAGGTGCTTGGGGTTGCCGGATGCTGCCATTTTGTTTGAGCCATCATTCATATTTGTAATTTATGGCCAGATCTTTAAATTTAGAACTAAAATTCTGTTTCGTCAAAGTGGTTTTTTAAAAGTTCATATTTTCAGGCATATTTTCGGCAATTATGCTACTTTTGACGTACCTAATTAAAAACCTAGGTGATAAGTTTCGACTTGAAAAATTAAGGGTTGCTAGAAGACAAAGTCGCACTACCGCAGCTCGTAAATAATATAATTATTATTAAACCATAGCGAGTCACGTAAGTTTAAACTAAAATGATTAAAGTTTTATAATGTTGGTAATATTGCAATAGTTTAGAATTTATAAATAATCTAGATTAGAAGAAAGTTTTGTATCTTTTACGGCGACAATTCCTTGGAATTCATCGCGTACCTGACACAGGCAGTACTTGCGATGTCTCATGCAACTCTGTAATTATTGAAACTTAATTAGCCGCCGATTAGACGTTACTTTCATTAGATCTATTAGTTTACCATAACTGCTTCGCATGCATACGTATCATTATTGGATTTTAGTCTTTAACTGTACAACAAAGTAATCAATTAGGCGATTCCTACAGACCCCTTATTATTTTATTAGTCTCCCAATCTCAAAATGCTAAAAATCTATTTTAAATTAGACTTATTTAAACAGGATATATACGAAAGCACTGTCTTAAAATTTCGTATTTAAATAAAACAATAGTATTGGTACATGATGTTTACTAATATATCGATGTCTAATTTATATATCCAGGATTATTTACTTCCGTAACTATTTCTTTTGTATATTTAAACAAAATTAATAATAATTATTATTAGGTAATAAATTCTACCATAAATTTTCTTGTACAAAAGATTATAAAACTGTACAGTGGTTCTCACGTTGTTTCCCACTGTTGTTCTTGCAGTTTGAATGAAAATAAAAGTATGTGATAATACGATAGTAATGTTTCCTGTTTCATAATGTATTAGCAGTTTATGGCTATTTATACATTATTATGAATACGAAAATATTACTGATTACTGAAGGCAATTCGATTTAAGTAGACAGAGTCTATCAAGCGTGAGTTAGACCCCCGAATTATGTGTCTAATAGGTAGAAGGTGATTTATCTAACACATTGTTTTACTAACTGGGGGTCGCGAAGCTTGTGTCGCCAGAGGTCAGGGGGGTCGCCAGAGGTCGAAGAATTGGTACCCTTAAAAAAAACAAAATTAAAGACAATTAATATTGTTAATGGTATTGTAGCATACACCTACATACATGAAAAAAACCGAAGGTCAGGGGGGGTCGCGAAATATTTTTTAATACCCATTTGAAAAAGGTTGAAAAACACTGACTAACATACTACAAATACGTTAAAGTTTATCGACCCAACCTACTACGAATATGAACCTCACAACTTGTCATTATAATTATTGTAAATCTAATTACATTTATTCATGAAAAATGGCTCAATATCTCTATCTACAACGATTTATAAGCAATAGATTATCATTTTCTCGAAATTTTCATTTACGAAACTCCGTTTTTTGATTATATTATCCCCCGTACCACACAATAGTACTATAAGTTTGCATTGTATAGGTTTTGTCGAAAGCTTCACTTCGTTTAGTTAACTAACACAATTAAAGTAATTTACTCTTATTAAAGTTGATAGAAATATACGATGTCTTTGCCCCCGGCTTGTGTAACTCTCATTGTGTTTTTTAGATGACTCAATACATTTTGTACCCATTCTTCTCAATGCAAACAATCGATTAATTATGGGCGTGAATCAAAAAGAATATTTATTGACATCGGAAAATGTGCTGAGTGCACCATTGGGGAAACTGAAAAATAATAAGCCTTTATTGTTTAGTCAATGGTAGAGCAAAGAAAAGCCAGTAGTCAAATGCTTAAAGCTAAGATTGACGAAGGAGGGCGTGGATTTGATTTTTGGCTAGAAAATGCTTGGTGAAAATGATGTTGATGATGGTTCACATATTTTCTTCAAAAATAATATATAAGGCTACTTTTTATCCACTGCTTCTAACAATGTCCGGGAGTATCCCTTTACCACTGAATTACAATTTTATGCTAATCTCGCATAATCTGTTTTTGATGTAACTTTTATATAAAATGTAATTATTAGTAGATGTGCAATTACTTTAGTATATAATTTCTCCGATTTAAAATATCTGACTGAACTATACTTTTTCTAAAGATTATTCAAGAACTGGATCATAAATAGCGGCCAAACAGGCGAGTCCATAAGCTGTATTTACTTTTCTACCAGTACCTAATATGTACTGAGCTTAAGCAAGTGTGGACGTTAGATAAATATCTAGGGCATGTACACGTAAGTTCTGGAATGCGGTATTACATCACTAATGGGATAGGAATATACTAACATAATAATATCGGGATATAGTACAATCTTTAAGGTAAACGGGTGGTGGCCATAGTCGGAGCTATTGAATCAACGAAAAAGCCAAAACTGATATCTAATATTAATATTTGTTAGTGAAATAATTCCTTTATAGTTTTGAAAATGGAATGGCAAGGCATAACTTAATACCTGTATTAATATATGTGTATATTATAAATAATAAAATGTAGCATCATATTGAGGCTAATGAACACCACATGTATTTTGTATCATTTACGTATATTGCAATCTGTTTGTCGTTCATTATCTTATATAAGCTTTATTTGTGTGGAAGAATTGCCTTCCCTCGCTGGTATAATATAACGGTATTAAGTAACTAACTAATAATATACCTTTTTCGACATAATCACCTAAGGTGTTTTCTACTTGCGACGTGTGTGGTCGTTGCCTTATCTAAGTCCATAAAGCCAGAGTGTAGGGTTTTACTTTTTATCCCATCTCATTAGCATGAGAATATTGCGTGTAATAAATCTTATAGAATAATTACTATTGCGAAGATGTTTGCGTATTAAATTCTGTATACCTTGCTATACTGGTACAGCGATCTTTTAATTCAATAGTTTTTTTCATAAAAGCAGAACTTACGACGGCGTGTGATTAGAATGTATTGTTTTAAGATATATCCCGATTTCTCAATAATAGGTACATATGTTAAATTTAGTACCATAACATTTAGTGTTTTGTATTATTATTTTTGAGTAATTATTTCGTACCATGAAATGTATTGTGACCAAAGCACAATGGTCTCATAATTGTAAGATCGGTGGGTTGGGCTGAAGATGATTGCAAACATTTCGGGATCTTTGATTAATGATCCGAAACTTACAATGGCCAGGGCCCCAATGAATTCCTAAAGTAGTTCATTCTATTTTTAAATCGATTTTAAAAGGAATAAAACGCTTATTGACTCTCCTATGACTTAAGGATATCGTCTATTACATACTGTTTTCCTATTCTGGTTGAAAAATGTATTATTTTCTTGCAAGAAAAATATTCTCATAACTTATTATTTTATAATTTGTAATGTTATTGAAAAACGCAGCTCTCGCTTGCTCGATATAGATGGTTCCATTGTTTTATATTTTATTTATATATTTAATTCTTTATTGCATTTTAATGATAATATAAAATAACAAATTAAATATAAACTAAGTAATATTACCTAATGCATTATTTAGTTTTCAAGCAATATTTAAATGTGATAAATGAAAGGCAATATGAAGTATGGATAATATTATTAGTTACATAGTATTATATAAAGTTACTTGATCTATTTTCGTAACGACCTATTAGATGTCTTCGTTCTCTTTCTCTCAATTAATATCAGGTAAAATTGTTACTAAATGTAATTCACTCAGGGAACCTGTACATTACCTCACATCCAGAGGTAATTCGGATTTAGCCGCATTACACTGGTGATTGTTAAATTACCGGACGACAGTGTCACCCACCCACGAATGCCATACTTTGTATGATCAACGGGATGTTGTTTCGTAAGCTTTCTTAATTAACGAACGTTTTATATTCCACCACAATGGGTAATAAATACCTATTCTGTATTCCAAACGAACATGTTGCAGTTTGGAGTAAATTAGGATTTTATTCGTCTACCATAATCGGTAAAAGAATTTAACATTGACATCGGTATATAAATAAAATTGATGGGAATCCGCCCCCGCTAATTGCAAGTAATTATTATCCAAAATTGTAGCGAATAGTAGAATTCAGTCGCGACGTGGCGTGCTCCTCCGCAATTAGATATTGCCAATTAAACAATGTCTTTAAAATAAAACGTCTCTGTAAATCTTTTGAACGGGGTAATAGCTGCGACAGTAAATTCCGTTTATATGAGGTCACATTTTAACCGTTGCTGTATTAAATAGTTTTGGCAAGATTTTAATCACAAAATGGTTGATACAATGATGAACTTACTAATATTTCATGTAGTGTTTTTAAAATATTGAAGTTGTTTGTTATAATAGAATTTATCAATTGGTCGTATAATACAAAATATATAGAACTCAAATTTAATGTATGTTTTTGGTATTTATTTGTTCATTACCTTGCAGCAGTAGTAGTAGTATTATGTTAAATGTTACTATAAATAATACCAAACCATATTGGTGTCGGTCGGTTCTGGGTTCAATTCGTGGCAAAACTGTTAATGCGCAGAATACTTATGTAAGCTTTTATAAATGCTTTATGGAACTTCACACATCTCTAATATACCTTATGATTACATAACATCAACCGCCTTGAAATCTATACGTAGTGGATGAAGATAGCAAATGAAACGGATGTCAATAGAACAATGATTTGACCTAGCGCTAAACGAGGCAGGCGCATGTCGCCTTGCAACTGTCACAATTGATACAATAACATCCACACTATATTAATATTATGAATGATAAGTCTGTTACGGCTAAGTGGCCACCCGGTTTGTGAAATTTGAAATTAAAAAGTTGCATATGCACGGGACAAAAAGTAGAGGAACTAGTGTTCTTTTGAAAAAATATTTCATTTTACTTAAAATTTAATTTAAGTCTTTATTGATTGCCGCAACGTAAAAATATATTAAAGCTTTTCATTTATTCACTTCCATATAGGATTTTGTTATGCTTAAAGTCGCTGTTAGTTAATTTCAATGTAGGTTAAATAATAAAAAAAATTTATAATAATATGTAGTTAAACATCAATGCTGTCATGCAGCGTGATTTCTCATCAAATACTCATGTTCCCAAGGTGATATTACATAACCAAATCAATATCAATTATTCCTATATACGCACTGATCGTATATTCAAAACAGTATAAGACGTGTCGCCTGTCAAATGTAAGATAAACAGAATAACAATTCGTTGCAATAACCTACCCTTTTTTTATAGAAACCCAGTGTAAGTAAGCCAGATCTTGTTGACCCCATAAGGCCCCAATAATGAAAGCCGAGACTAGACGAAGCTACGTGACTTTGCATACAAGTTTGAAATTGTCCTTACAAAGGATCATTTACCTACCGATGATGAAATGAATTACATCATCAATTAATATAGAGTGATTCTAACAACTCTCATATTCCATTATGGCAATTAAATCTGCAATCACTTATAATTAACCACTTTAAGTCATTGGTCTTTAAAGAGATCTGTATTTTCAAGAGGTTATTTGACATAATGAAACGTCACACAATGTAGTACAGATTATAGAATTCTAGTACAGATTTACCTCTAGGAATAATATTGGCTTTGATTATTAATGTTATAGGCGAATACTAAATTCTTTTTGTTTAGAAACTAAAATATGAAATACTTTAGAATTTCACATTATACTTGTAAATCTTTATTTACAAATAGCTTCTTTCTAAATTATGTCATAAAGGCCGTTCATGAGGTACGTTTCGATGTATATAATCTTATCAAAATTGTGTCCTATTATCAAAGCGGTTCGTTTGTGAGTCATATCACTAGTTGACCTGCGATAAGTTTGTCGATCGTTTTCTATATCTAGTGCTGATGTAATGACTTGCGAAGGTCACTTTTGAGATTTAGCATATTTTAACATTTATACTCAAACCAAACATTTTTCTGTTATCTTAATATATATAAATCTCCAGTCACGATGTTTGTCCGCGATGGACTCCTGAATTACTTAACCAATTTTAAATTAAATTGGTACACCGTGAGCAGTCTGGTCCAACTTAAGAGATAGGATAGCTTAGATCTTTAATTATATTATTTTAATTTCTTGACAGTCATAATTATCTGTTAACTCCAAAAGATTCTAACAGATGTCGATACTTTTCGACTGGATTGAGTAAGTAATAATAGTATAAAGTAGTATAAAGTAGTATAAAGTATATAAAGATAAGTAAACGACAAACGTGTCATATAAACATTAATTTATTAACCTAAATAAAGCATACTTTTATTGTTTAAAAAATGATTGCTAGAAATCACATTTATTGCAAAACAACATTTGCCGGACAACAACATTAGCTAGTTGTAATATATTTAAAAGAACTAATTTCTTATTATTATGATGAAGGAGTAAAAATACGATCAAATTGTATCATTATATGTATTATTTCATGATCTAGTGCGGTTTTTAAGTAAACTTAGGAATCTCTATGCGGTAAACATTGTTGCATCGATAAGCTTCATAGATCTCTTATTAGAACTGTACTGTACCGAGAACATCGATGTTCACATCTTAATAGCATTTTATTGGGTATTTTACGAGTATTTTACGAGAGTTTGATGTATCTAACTTAGACTGTGTCCTAACAGTAAACTATTATTATAAATGGTATGTTTAAACGCTCTGATATCAGGAACGACTGGTTATAAGCTAACATTTTGTGTCGAATAGAGTATTTATGAAGGATGTCATCGGTATAAGGCGAGTGTTTACGGATTGCAGTCTGGGTCTCAATAGTCAGGTGAAGCCGCAGGGAACAGCGAATATAGTAAATTTATGCTAGAAAAACAGTGTAAATTCCTAAATCTGCCGAATAATTTTAATCTTCCCGCTTTTGAACCCTTTATTAAAAGACTGCTTCCTCTCTTAATAATAATAACGTGACATATTTTTTCACAAAGTAGGCTAGCCCAAAAGTAAGCTTTAGGATTATGGGTGATATCTGAACTAATAAACACGAATTTAAGCAGCCAGAAACCAGTTAAGCTCATCAAGCAAATTATACCTAGGATCGAAACCGGGATCGTCGTTCGGCAGTCCGGCATGGTGGTCACCATCAAGTGTCTGTAGAAAATTATGTTGTGAATAACTAAAATGGGGACAATTTAATCACTAGTGTCATTGTTATGATGAATTATTATTTATATTTAGCACAGTGTTTTTGCATTTTTAGCTACAAAAAAGAAAATACAAATATTTTACATTTGTAATATTTCGTTTTCATTGCACTGCCATCTATCGTAAGTAAAAACACTTACTGTAAAATTGGTGGCGACACCTACCACGTAAAGGATAGTGATGCAAACGAAAGATAGGTGGCACTATTTTTAATGTTTTGTATAGTTAACGAAATGTGAAATATTTTAGATAGGTGGCGCCACAATGCTAATCAGTACTAGTATTTCGTTTCTAAGCATAATTTTTTTGCAGTTTTTAAATAGCAGATTACATAAATAAATAAATAATTAACTGATTATTTCGCTACCCAGTTAATAATGTTTGATTTATAGTTAATAATTAAATTGTTAACTTTGAAGCTTATTTATTCGTTTGGTTGAACCTAATCTTAGACATTACTCGATGAATTGTAAAATTATTTTGTTTTGAATAGTATATATCGTGCTACTTATGAATAACAACGGAGCTAAAACGAAAAAAGTTAAATCTGGAAAAAAATCCTTTTTCGTCCGTTACATATAATAAGCGGGTATCAATTATCCGTCAATGAAACCACTATGTACCGTTATAATACAAAATATTGTAAAACTTTTCAAAACTTAAATATATACGTCTTCCTTGCTGTGGTATTCTCTTATCGTAAAGTTTTCACGATATTTCATTCAACCTCTTATAACCTACTTCTAAAAAAACATTGATTCACTGATAAGGCTTTTTAAGGCAAGCGCCTGCGAATTCTCACGCAGGACAACGCAATGTGGGACGACACGCAACGGAGAGTCTTCCTGCTTTGAACGGGTCGTAACCGTCAAGGTTCACTTATCAATATTATTTAACCACGCGAGGTCACTAAAGAGCTACTCATTGAAATCATCGATACAGCCAATTTTTTATGTAATTTTTTTGTTAATACGCTGAGATGAAAAATACAAAAATTTGCTTAAAATACATACAATACTATACTAGACTATACTATATTTCGAATAAGAAACTATAAAGCAAATAAAATACCAAATCCATTATGAAGGTAGGAAAATTCAGAACTGTATAATCTGTTTGATCAAGTAAGTTTGTTGGTTTTATAAATGGACCGTGTGCTATCTGTAGTTCGAATTTTTACTTATATCTGTGGTGCCCAACATATGCTATATTATAGAACAGGTAAACCCGTTTATTCTGTAATATAGCCTATATAATATAGGTTCTGGGACCTATGTTTTGGCGCCATTCCCACATTTTTAAACTAAACATAATATTTAATTGGTTCTTATAATGTGAAAAAAAATGTATCTTTATTGGATTCAATTTATTTGAAAACATTAAAACGTTTTCGTGAGTTTAATACACGGACATACAATTTTTTGTACCAAAAATTTGTGTTTTATACATCAATAATATGTTGTATATTTTATGAAAATATCTTTTTCATTTTATTTAAATGCTATTAGTGAAGTACAAGTTACTGCTGTAGTTAATGGACCTGGGCATTTCTCGCTTAGCTTTGTTTGTACCAGTTTAATATATCTTATTTGTAAGAGATCTGTCGATATAATTGGTGCTAATGGACATATAATGGGACAGATTGTACTAGATGACCCCTTCGAGTTCACCTTCGTTAATAAAAAGTTCCGTGCACGTCATCATATAAATACACATTATATTTACCTATAGTTACCACAAATACAGTGAATAGAAATGGGCGGCAGGAACCAGTTCTATCATGACATATGTATAACTCTAGCGGGTTTGGCAACGTACGCTAGAATAGCATCGCAGTTAGTTAGTTTTTTCCTACCTATTTTGGAAACATAATACCTTTAAAAAGCCTTTATGTTATAAGCTATATTATTATTAACGTTCATTAAAATTCGTTCAGTAATTTTAACTTAAAAGAGTAAACATTAATCCATCCATACAAAAAATTTACATTTGTCGAGTTTATAATATTAACAGCATTCAAACCTACAACAATCTGTTTATTTGTAAATACAGGTAATTATAGATTAAACTAACAGAATACAATTTTTGTACTACTACCAGTAATAAAGCCGCACCCTGTGTACGGCTGTTAATTTGTAAAATTGTTTGAGTATCGTATTCTCATAAATATAGATGAATAATCCAAAGCCTATAATAATAATATATATTTCCAAAGCCTTCGTTGACTATTGTCTGCCAATCCATTGTACACTAGTTTTTAGACGGGTACTGGTAATACGTAAATAGCCATTCTACTGATGCAGGTTTTTACTGCATTTTTTAGACTATTATTCTCTATTCTTCGTTGTAAATTATAGAGTTAAAAGTTAACAATTTTTTCTAACTTGAATTACGGACAGATAAAGGTTTTTATAGTTTCTGTTATACCCATAGCTAATACAAATGCTTAATATAACTACATATAACATCCACATCACAGCTAACAAATCAATTCAATTATAATTCATCAGGCAGGTTGTCCGTTCCGTGAATTGATCGGCAGTCCGTCTTGGTCATTCCGTCGGCAATTCAACATAAATGTTTTATGTACTCTTATAATGACACTGTTACTTATTTTCTTCATATACTGCTTATGTCTAAAACGGTTATGGGCTGATAGTTACTATAATACAAATTATGTAATTACAGAAATGAATAAAGAAAATGGTAATAAATATTTTATTTTTGTTACAGGTAGAGGTGTCCTTCTAAGCAAATAATTATTTAACGTAAGTGTAATCCTATAGACATTGTTTTTGCATTGAGTCACTTCAAATAATATGATTGGGTCGGTGTTTCATATTCTCTGAATTCATATTACAACATATATTTCTTTTAATCGCCTACCTTGATATGATAAGCGACAGAATATTACAAGATGCTTCTAATATCTAATGTCTACAACTCCATTAAAAAATTAACATTTAGAATTGGATAATAAATAATATTCAGAAACACGGCATCCAAAGTCAAATAAGCTATAATGATCGCCAATCTCCAAAAGGAGACTCTGTGTCTCCAAAAGCAACTCTGTGGTTTTGACTAAATATCGTCTATATTCAAAGCTTTACAATATTTTATGCATTTTGAGCATTTGGCATCAATAATAGATGTAACTCGTGGTCCCGGAAAAATACTTAAATTGTATACAATATACATACATTCATTCAAAATCTTACAGTGTATAACAAAAGACAGTATGGCGCCTTTCGTTTCTTTATGATTGGTCAAACGGAAACGCCGTATTTGAACTACAGATTCTATTCACCGATCAAAATTAAAAAAATCCGTTTTTCATTTTTGACTCAACCGGTAATTTACGGTGCTTGAAGTCTATTAGACAATAAACGTGTCAAATAAATAGTCATGCCCCACTATCTGTGCCTAATGGCTTCGATGGTGTTCGCAAAGAGCGAACACCATCGTTTCTTCGTTCACTTGTATTTGAGGCGTAGTTTCTGGGATTCTCCTAATGTAGATGCGCGCGCAGGCTTTTCAGGGCGCAGGACGCACCCAAACGAGGCCTTATGAAACTTTAGATATCCCATTTTATAATTAATAAATAAAGTTATTTTGGGAAACTTTCTTTGGTTGGCTCTTTCAATATACTTAGCAATTTACTTTGTAATAACAGTAGAAGAAAAAATATCTCTTAGGAATTGGATGTTGCTATGTTAAAGGTCCCATTGATCCCAAATGTACTTACTTAACTCTATACTTATTATATTCCAATAATTCGACTGTTTAACATCAGTCCTTCGAGTAAACTACATCGACCTTCAAAGAAAATTTTCTTTGAAGTATATAAATTTGTGTTTTAATATCTTGTACGTGCTTTTTACTTTACTTAAAATCTTGGGCTTTTTGAGCTATAAGTTTACTGATGAATTTGTTTTTGTCGATGTCGATGATTGAATTTGTCGAATGATATTTATAAAAAAAACTATAAACATATTATTACATAAGATTTTTTAAAAGTGAGTGATATCTTTTAATATGTAAGTGTAATACCTAATATAAAAACTATATAGGTGCGCATTTATTGATAGTAATGGAAAAATATAATTTTTGATCAAAATACTAAACTACAAATACTACTACACTCCTCAAATCTACAAATGCTATTAAATCATAAACAATAAACCAAGGCTCTATCAAACTGCCGTGTCTATAATTTGCAACTCTACGGATACTTCAGTCGCCAATACAGCCCGTAACATATACCAGATCAGGCTTTGCCGGCTTCTTTGGACGTTGTATTAACTCTTGGATACCTTAATATACTAGTGTTAGTCTTTTGCAGTATCTCGGGTAAGTTATTGATATAATATAAGACAAGTACACAGCTTCTGCTTACGTAGAATGTTCTAGGCACATTCCATCCAGTATATTTAATTAATATTGATCCAACGTGAAAATTTTGCATTTCTTTTTGAAACAGCGCTATATATTTCAAGCAAAATTATTTTAATATTGGTTTATATTGTACATAAATATATTTTATTGATCGACCCGTCGCAGATAAAGGATCTGTTGCTAGCCAGAGGACCATATTCTACGGTAAATCACATGGCTTTTCAATTTTCTATTAAGGCTGTTCCGAGTAAGACCACAACTAACTAGACATAAATTAAATACTTACCATCAATAACCCTTATTCCTGATATAAGATGTTGCTTTATTTACATATATATATACTACATTGATTACTGTGAACCTCATCCAATCAATGAATTCTTATAATTGAAAATTTATAATACTAACTTTTTCACAAAAAAAAACTTAGAATATAGAATAAGTGATCAACCTACGTCAATAAGTACATCGTAAATAAATAAATATGAATTATTAAGTCGCGTTAATGGTACGTTATTAATGCCTTGGCTACGATAACGTTAAGGTTTGATGTTTTCCGATGATAGTATCAATAGCTATCCTTATCTTTATCACTCAAAGGCCACGTTCCGAATTCCTAGTTAGTGCTAGTGACGTATATTCTTGTCTGGTCGTTCTAATTACTTCCGTCTACTAAACTTACTTAAACCTACAAAAATTTGTTCACAACTAAATCAATGTGACACTAATGGCTAAAGTTAATTTCAAAAAAACATCAGCGTGTTGCTAAGACCTTGTTTTGATAATCCTGTGGCAAGCGGTCTTTGTTATATTAATATTTAGTGACGGAATGAATTTTTGTAAACGTTGTATTATCTTAAAATGTTTTCACTATTCATGCCAATTTATTACAAATTAAGTTGTTTGTAAACAAATTTAGAGTTTTTCAATGGTACTGGTCCAGTATTTATAGTATAATTTATGTATTTACGAGGTCTGACATCGATCCATACTAGCTTCGAGGAGGTTCAATTTGGGAATGAGTCAACATTACTCCAATTGTAGAGTTGATAAATTAGCTGGAGTCACACCACCCACGTTTTTTTTTAATTGTCGATTGACCCATTTTTTGCTATCCAATTGAATAACAACGATTATTTGTATAAAGCACGTATTTATCTCTATTTATTTGTACAATATTTTTGATTTTATTTCCGTGTAATTTTTGACGTCATATTGACATCAATTTCACTATGAGTCACGGAATGATTCAAGTTTAGGCGTATTTAAAAAGTACTCACGTATGGTATTTTCCTAAAATTAGTAAGATAATCTCTAAAGAGCACTTATGGTTTCTCGGTTGGCTAGTACGTATAATATTTTGTTATTATTACTAAATACATATAATATATCAGTATTTTACACTTTTCGGTTAGCCCCAAAGTAAGCTATACCTAGTATAATGGGTGCTAATACAACTGGTACAGACATATTAGCTGTTGTCTGGGTGTTAATCACACAAATGTAGACTGTACCGGAGATCGAGTCCAGAACCCTCTGTTCGTTAGTCCGTCATAGCGACCATCGCGCCAACGAAGTTGTCATATTATAATAATAAAGAAGACATAGAGGGTCTAAGGGATGGCTTTAGATACCATTTTTATAGTAAAGTTAGCCTTCTTTGTCTGACATATATAGAAATATAATTTTATGGATATTCCGTTTCCTCACTTTCTTAACTGTACAAGTAATTGTTAATGGTTCACATACAAAAATGCGCTCAGGAATCAAAGGCAAAGCAATTGGCCGATGCGCTAATATAATTAACGAAATAGTTCCATTAGAGTGTTGATTCCTTAATTCATAGCAATGTGATGTGACGTGTGCTCGTTTGGTGTCCAAAAACGTATATCGTAAATTTAGAATTTGGTGTAATATTTGTTTTTATGGATATAAATAGTTTTACGTTTGTTTATTAGGTTAAACACAGTTCATTGGCTTGTTTTTTTACTAAATTTGTATAAATTTACTACGCCTGCGTGCTACCTGGGTCAGCTCAACCCCTATAGAAGCAAAATCTAGGTATCAAGGAACTTGTCAGGATTCGTAATACAAAGGGTTGTGAATCTAGTATCAATTTCAGTCTGTTACCTATTTATGAAAAATGGAATTGAATGCCAGTCGAGAAATACAATAATTTTTTATTCAAACCTAGTGTTCATTTTTGAAAACCTTCTTTAATTGATTACGTAAAGTCATTAGGAAATACAGCTTAGGTAAATAGGTAATTTTCAGTTGCGATTATGTTATAAATTATACTGATTGACACAATAAAATACTGATTGTACTTCAATACATTTATTGTCTTCTTAATGATGATACAATGCGAGATTCCATAAAATCTACAAACTACAAAATTTTTAAACATACCTAATATATACATCATACATAACGTAGAATCACTGTTTCATATATATTACATGTAAATTAAAAATAACATAACTAGGAATTAGTTCTAGGAAAATTCTATTTTCATTTGAATTAGTGACACAAAGTATATAAAAACATCTATAAATATCGTACAATCAAAACATAAATCTCTTAGCGTCTCGATTTTTAACGTCACATACGTCATATATTTTTTACCCAGTGTCAAAATCTTCCTTCGAACTCTTAACGTATATTTTCATGTTCCTTATTTAAAAATGGCAGACTGCCATTTTACATTGCTTTTACCAGTTATTATATTTATTGTTTCTATCCAATTCGGTGGGGGAAAAAGTTGGCCGGCTTGTCGCGCCGTGGTGGGGGCGTGTTGGGGATATTATCCTGGACTCTGAGATGCCATGGGTTGTCTATTCTTTGTGGTGGAGTTGCCTCTCTCTTCTCATTGCTGCCGGAGGGGGTAAGGTGGAGCAGAGGCAGCCTCGCCTTCGGACTTGGTGGCTTTTCGGAATTTGAATGCATTTCAGCTGTAACAATGAGACGCTATTTTATAGCATACTGTTGTTATTGTTAGATTATTATTATTACATTTATAAAAAACAAACAAATACATATGTCAGGCACCAAAAAACCTACATACACCTAGATACAGTATGTTGATTCTTAACACTGTTGTTGAATAGTGAATCAAAATTAAACTTCTAATGTCTGATATTTTAAAAACACACAATTATTTTGTCGGAGTTTTCTCTATAGCCAATTATTGTATGCATTTTGGTTCTTCTCAAATATGTATCGGCATATTTTGTTTTAATATAATTATATTAAATGAATGGATCACCAAAGCAACACGAATAAAAAACAAGTAGATGTCAAATATTGCTTTGTGCGGAGGTCTGTTTGTATTCCACACTTTATCATGAAACATTGCTATAACAAATAATGAAAAGAACACGTGTCTAACTAATATTGAAACAACAGCGTAAGAAAATCAATTTAAGCATTATAACGCACTAAATCAGACGATAAAACACAAAACACTCACTTCTCTCTAGATCTTTTAATGTAAATGATTCTAATCGCGTATTGATAACTTCAACACCGTTTATAAACATTGGAGCTCTTAGCACACTCGACGCCCGTTCGGAAATGCGCGGTCCTCACTTCGATCGAAGTTTTATAGTGTATCTGAGTCATTTGGCAAGAAAACTGGCTACGTCACTGCAGCACGTTTACGCCAAGAAATGACGCTATTGCACACAGATTTTCTTACTTGTAGTACACGTGGTTTAAAATGTTATAGTTCTCTGGGCTTATTGGTTCGATTAACGTTAGATAAGTAAGGCAATCATAAATATATTGAAACTTGAAACTTCTCAAAAGAACATTCGCGAACTATCAAGGTAAAAACAAAACAAGGATAACAGTGCATGTGATAAGAATCGCTAAATCGCCATAATTTTTAAATCCTCCACAAAACATGATTAGTGACAAGCGAATTGTCCAATTAGATTTAATTGCTCTTTTCAAGTTTATGCCACTAATGGTTTGTTTACAAAATTATTAATGCATTCTCTCACCCAATCTCTAAATAATTAGAGAATGTAGGCTTAGTTATGTGACTGAAATTAAAATAGGAGTGTCATTTTGAGAAAGGTTTCATTTCCGAGATGACAAATGCAATGTAAAATACAAACAGAATTTTTCAACTTCGTCCGGACTAAATTGCCAAACATTCCATTTAAAGAAAACTTCATTAAAGTAAAAATATTTGTATTCAAATACAAAGTTATAATAATTTTCGTTGGTTTTTTTAAATATATTTCATACATTTTGCACTCAACAACAATTAAGAAATAGTAAATATTTAATAAAGTCTGAGTGCAACGGGGTCCCTATTCGTACAAAGAGAGAAAGCTATGGAAGACAAAGTGAAATGCCACAAAAATATTAAAAAAAAGAAAATTTAATCATGTTTCTTGTTTATAAATAAAATATAGTTTAAAGAAAAACACTTTATTAACGGATTAAGCTATATATTTTTACAAAATTTAAATATATTTTACATTATTTTAAATTTTCCCGGCGTTTCGCGTACTTTACAGTGTGCGTGGTCACGGTAGACCAAAATATAGTTGTTTGCTAGCTAAATGGAGTACATCCCCTACGAACGTGTAAAAAATACCATTAAGAAGTGTAGATTACCTTTTAAATTAGTTCTTACTTATATTTGTAATAAAATAATCAAATTACTATTGCAACTACATGGATTCAAAATTTTTCTACCGTTTGATATTTGGAAGGAACATTTTAATCGGAAACACCTTTTAACGTTAAAATATTTCCATTATTGTTTGTTATCTTTGATGTTCTAGATAGATTCAAGGCTAATGTGTTATTTTAGTTATGTAACTAATTTTTCCCATGCACGATAACGAATTTCTAAAATACCAAGAAATTATTTTAAAAAGACAAGGTTAATATGTTTTTAGATATAAAGTACATAGTTACATGGTTACTTGATTAGCCACGTGATTTTTTTAATAATCTGGATTTTGATTTATTGACAATGTATTGTGGATTTAATTAAAAAGTGAGTCGGTCTCGCACGTAAAGGTTTCGTACCGTTTTTCGAGTAAAAATCATGTTTTTGTGTAGGAGCCATCTTTCTTATATATTTATTCTTCTTAGTATTTGGTGTTATAGCGGCAACAGTAATTACCTCATTTGTGAACATTTCAATTGTTTTAGTATCAGGGTTTTTAAGATATAGCCGCATGTTAGACGGATAGCGAAGCCTCAGTAAAAGATTTCCCGTTTTTTCTCTTTGGGCTCGGCCATATATATATTTTTATATAGAGTATTCTGATTGGATACTTTAGATTTTCTTGTAAATTAAGTAAAGATTATTAAAATAGTAGAATCCAAACAATATATGACTTCACATACATATAAATATTGTCATCTAAGCTATAACAATCTACTGCTATATAACCTGAGAAAATTTTGGACAATTCAATCATTGAGTCTAATAACGCGTATATTTCGTAAAATACTTTTTTGTTGGCCAATAAAATTCATTTGTCATGGGAAATACATTTTATAATTAGTTCAGTAAAGTTTAAATTGTGACGTCAATATAAATATAATATTTTGATTACGAAGTAATAAAATAATTAATAGCATTGGATTATATATAATGATTCATACACAGCGCGAAGAATATTAAGTTTTTTTGTTTAAATCCAATGATTAGTCACATGTCACGCATACTTAATAATTCCTTTTAACGTTTGTTATCTATTAATAAGGCTTTATTTTTACATTCTCATTGGAATGTATTTTTCTGTTTCTCGATACGCACTAATGAAATCATTATAAAATCACATTTTTAGCTATAACGATTAGTTAGCTTATTTCTTAACAAGCTTAAACGTCAGCAAGAACGAGCTCTACACTCAGTAGAATCAACACAAAATACGTAAAAAAGTTCACTGCAATTTTCTACGTAGAAAAGTGTATGCGTCAGCCATGCACGATAATGATAGCACCGCTAGCGTGAATTCAGTATAATAAAAACTTATTGTTTTATAGTTTCAAGGAGATATCGCAAATAGGCGACGAGCCGTGGATATGATAAAACAATTTTAGTGCTTCAAGATTTACTAGCAGTATGGAGCCATCCCCGATTCGGGTAAGCCAAGGCGACTTGGACATGAAAAAATAAAGTAGATAAGAACTACGCTAAACGGATAAGGCTCAACTGTGTATAAACCAATTAAACATTCTTTTCTCAACGTTGGCGTTTTCACGATCATATACGAATCGTTTGGTAATTAAGTGAACCCTAACGCTTGAGTGGTAGTTAAATTTTCGCCGCGATTCATTCGAGTCATTAATATTTTTTGTGACTTGAAATAGTTGCTTTAACAAAAGTAATTTAAGTCTCAATGATAAATTAGAAATACCCAGATATTACAGTTCTAACTGTGAGAATCAAGGAATTACCCATTCTAACTTATATTTACTATTTTAAATGAAGATATAAACTCAACTCTACTTGTATTCTTTGCATCGAATTTCAATAAATTATAGTCTATATCGGACTAATGTAAATATATAAAAATAAAACTTTTTTGTGTTCCATTACTTTTTCTATCGTCTCAAAATTTAAAAAGCCAGATACTTCTTACAAATTAATTATTTTTATCCATTATATCTCTTAGTCCTAACATATATGCTCATAGAATTATAGGTTTCTTATCTAGTTAAATGGTAATTTTGTATTTGTTAGAAGTCATATTCCCTTCCAATCCAATTACATAATATCTTGTATGTAGCCTCATTTATAGTTTCTCGTAATTTTGTAGGAATACATTACATAACTACGATAATACCTTTCCATAAGTCACGCGATCGACATTTTTGTAACCTGTAACTGCTAGTAGCAATAGATATTGATTATCTTCAGTTATTCAAATACGTGTATTACGTTTAGTGTTTACCAAATTCCCATGTATTAGCTAGATATGTATTAAATTTGGCATTGTTACTTAAGGCCTTCTTTAAACGTTAAAGAAAATTATATGACGTAAATTCGATTACGTAGCATCGAATAATGAATTATTCATCAGAAATTCGTGAATAATTTTGAGTAAGTCCCTGATAAAAACTATTTTAAAAATGTACGTGTTGTTATACATCATTACATTCTGTTCTTTCTGACTTTCAGCATATTTTAAAAGAGAATTTCATTTCATTAGATTCACTTTGCATTTGCAATCAGTCGTTCTTTGACCTAGTGGCCGAGTTTGAGACAATTCGTGATCGTGGCTTCACGAATACTCATGCTACTCTTATGGCTTTACATAGTTATAACTGAATATTACATATCTATACACAATAGATATATGTATAAGAAGAAACTAAAAATTACTAAGCATCCTATCCTATCGTGTAATATATTGTCTTTTTGCTATTTTTGCCTTAAGCTTTGATGTGTTAATAGAATCAAATCACGAATAATCAAATAGCTTTCGTATGAGGGGAAAATTTTGCAACAAAAAATAAAAGCGCGAACCATTTGTATTTACGTATATGAGTTCGATAAAATCATAAATCATCAGAGATATCGCTACCATGCTGTACGTTTTGAGTTGTAATAAATAACAATTTTACTGTATTTCACTGTTATATACCATGCAGTAATTGATAATATAATTAATTTTTATGAAGGCGCCTGCAGAGACACGGTCTCCGGGTGTTCAGAACGGCGTAGAGACACCATTCGCTCGGCCACCTCTCAACAGAGCTGATTCTCGATCATCCTTATCATCACCATCACCGCGGCCGATTGGCCCTCAACAAAGGCCGCAATTTTTTCCTGGGGGTCCAGTTACAAATTCACCATTAGGGCCGCGACCAGGGACTCCTACACCTAGAAGTCCACTTCCTGCTGGACCAGGGTCACCGTCTATTCGACCACAGGCACAACAATATCGTCCAGCTGGTCCGCAGTCGATAGTACCACAACAAGGTCCTCGGTTACAGCAATCTCAACCTCAAAGACCACTAGTTCCAAATAATTTGCAATTTGGCCCTAGACAGCTACCCCAGTTTGGCGGTGCTTCCACACCTGAAGGTGGAAGACCTAATAATATAAACTCACA
Organism: Pontia daplidice; assembly: GCA_963693355.1. Lineage (NCBI taxonomy): Eukaryota > Metazoa > Arthropoda > Insecta > Lepidoptera > Pieridae > Pontia > Pontia daplidice. The sequence goes on along the minus strand of CAVNZL010000042.1, from coordinate 900,902 downwards.
GTCAAACGGATCATTGAAACAAAATCTACCTTCTGGACAAAGCTCAGGTCAAATATCGAGGCAAGCATCGCAAAATTCACTAAATATACCTGATTCTATTACACCTCAAAACAAACCAGCCAATCTGGATAATCAAAATATTTATAATGAAAGTCAACATATCAACAAGATTGAAAGTAATAACGTTATTGCTGGGCCACCGAAAGGGCGTAGCTTCAGCATTGCAGCAGCACCTGGGGCACCTAGTCCCCTTAAAGCAGAAGATGATAGGCGTAAATCCATAAGCGCCGTAGGTGGTCGGAATGATGAAGTTAATATACGGAACCCTGGTCTGGGACAGATACAAGAAACCATCGGTAGTAAGGATAATATTCATGGCTCAAAAGAAAGCGTGCGATCCGAAGCTTCTAATGATGGTGCTTTGGATATGAATGGGCGCTCTGAAACACGGTTTGCTGGATCCAAGATGACGGAATCGTTCATGGGTTCACTATCCAATTTAAGTACTAAGAAAAAAAATGATGATGACGACGATGTTGTTTCACAAAGCAAATTAGGTCTAGGAAAATCTGAAGGACAACAAAATAAAGCTGATATGTCTGATCGCTCCCCATCATTGACTAGAAGTGACGATTCCCCAGAACCTAAAAATATTTTACAAAATCCTATTTTGTCTAACCCACCTAAATCACAAAGCGTAACTCCAGAACCTCAAAGACCAAAGACACCAAAAATCGAAGTTAAACCAGATGTTGCCGAGTCTAAAAAACCTATTAGTCCTCCTTCCAACAAGCCAGAGTCTATCTCACCTATGTTGGAATCTAAATCACCTATACCAGATAATAAATCTTTTACGCCTTCAAAAAAGAAGCCGGTGGAGCTAAATACAAATCAGACTCCAGTTGATTCTAAGAGGTCTACGCCGCGGAAAGCCGCATCTGCACCTAAGTCGAGGCCGAAAGGTAATCTTATACTAAACTATAACCATCTTTTTGAGGTGACTCAATGTATAAATTAGTGGCAATACAAGGATGATACTAGGCTTCATTTATTGGTAAAGTTAAGTTTTATTTTAAAATATTGGCCTAATATATTTTACAATGATTTCAGATGGAGACAACGACAGTGGTGTTGATGAATCTACTCAAGGAAATGTGAGTATATTTTATAGATATTAATTATTAGAATACCTAGAAGGTTATTATTATATTCAGGTTCACATTCTCTGCAATTTCATTCCAACTTTTGTTACAACGTTCTACTACTGTACTATCTGATAATTTCTTCCTTAGGACCTAAATGGCTCCCCAGGATCACCAAAACAGACACCTCCCAGTAAACTGCCGACCAAAGAAAAGTCAAGTAGCAGTCTAAAACCCAGCCTCTCTAGATCTTCGAGCAAAAGTGCAACAGCTAAGACACCTGAGACTCCTGTGCCGACTGAAAAGAAAAGTTAGTTATTATTTTTGTTGTATTCACATAAATAACACATATTCAATTTTTGTTTCCTACTTATTAATTATGGTGCAACTTAAATCCTAATGTTCATTAAAACAAAAATTCTTCCAGAAATACCGATGAATAAAATACAGGTTGGTAGTGCACCATCACCAAACATTAAAGCTGTAAAGTCCAAGATTGGGTCCTTGGAAAACACTACATACAAACCTGGTGGAGGGAAAGTGAAGATTGAAAATCGAAAGCTTGATTTTAATAATGCAGCTCCAAAAATAGCAGCAAAGAATGATGCGTATATGCCGAGTGGCGGCACTAAAAAGGTAAAGTAGTGGTTAATATTAAATAATTTTGAACTTCTAACATATATTTTCGACGAAATTTATACATATATATGTATCTCTCTGCCTACCCCAATGCGAAGCAGGGGTGACTTATACAAAAAGTTTTGTGCCGTCTGTTTGTTACGTGACAATAAATAATAATTCATTTTATATAAGATACTCGTATTTCCAGATAACATCAACTAAACTGGAGTGGAATGCCAAATCGAAGATAGGTTCTCTACAAAATGCGTCCTACAAACCAGGAGGTGGCGACAAAAAGATAGAAACCGTCAAACTGGACTTCAAAGAAAAAGCTAAACCGAAAGTTGCATCTACTGTTAACATAACTCACAAACCAGGCGGTGGAGCTATTAAGGTAAGTCAGTTATTAGAATTATTACACCGAAGTTGGAGTAGTCGATATTGTTGTTAATTGGCACTATTTGAAATCGTTCACTGATGCAAAATTAATTTGAATTATTTCTATAGAATCTTTCAAAATCCGGAGAAAGAGAAGTAAGTTACACTAGATGCTTTAAAGCTTAAAATATGTTTGCGTTTGCGCACTATTGGCTCTCAAAACTTAGTCGTAATGGAACATGAAATTGTTTCTAGTGCATAAAATGGGCGTTGCCAAGGTGGAGGGCATCGAATAGACCTAAATTTATTTTTTTACACAGTAAGGTCAGTTTGATTCAAGTCTACCATTTATTGGTGGAAACGTTTGGGAATGAGTCTTTAGGACTTCCATGAGGCTGAACATCACGCTGAGTCTTGGATCGTCTTAAACAAAATACAATCGAAAACACACATCCACGGAATATAACATTTTATATAAAATATTATTCAACCTAATATATATATATATATTATAATTGATGTATACAACTATATTTATATGCATAAAAATAGTGCACGCTAAATATATATCGTTACATTTTAGTGTTTACAATACGCCATGATATATAGCATTTTTTAATTTATAGTTTCCGTATACACAATCAAAACTTTTACTGCACAAAACATCGACAAAGTTTGATATTATATATGTATTATCTATCATATCTACACTTGAATGTTTTCGCCGTGAAATGTCTTTATTATGCACAGCATAAAAAGGCTTAAATAACCACTGAAACGTATTTTATTGATATGTATGTACACTCACTATGTTATTTGCACACGTTTAAACAGATTGAAAACCAAAAGTTGGAATTCAAAGCACAAAGCAAGGTGGGCTCCCTCGACAACGTGAAACATAAACCAGGCGGTGGTGACATCAAAATATTCGATGATAAAGATTACATAAAGCAGATCGGAGGTCATTCCCCCCTTCCCAGTAGTGGGCAGTCACGGCAGGAGGTGAGACTAGTGTGTTGGGTTTCTTGTTTTCGTTTCCTGTATTTTTCGTTGGTGGAGGTCATCTTCATGTAGTTTACATAACGCCGACTTCATTTGTTTCAGCCTGAATATATATACACATTTTATTGATTGGGTGAAGGTATCATGTGTTGTGAGATTTAATAACTCCCCCTTTGGTTTTTGTTTCCCTTTTAACATTTTGTTTTGTTTGATGAAATTATTATTGTCCACAAATATTGAAATCGATGAGTTTAATTTGGTTTTTCTCTCATAGAGTCCAGTACCGCCGCCGGCGCAGCCTCCAAAGGCAGACGAGAATCTGAATGAGCAACACAGTTAAAAAGCGCACTGCGAAATCGATACTATTTTCAAAGTCCAAAATTTTATACGTTCCGTATATATTGCTTTAGTTAATCAATAATAATACTTTGTTATTAATGTCAGCATATCGTTTTGTCGATATATATTTGCTTTCTACCCATCATAGAGCATTCGCTTCTTAGCAAACAAGAGTGCCAATGTAGAACCGTGTGAATTATTTAATAAGTTTGAAATTACACATTAGTTAATTGTATAGCAACACTAGCACTACATCTGTATTAACTAGTTTTGTGAACCAAGTAACCACGTTGAATATGTTTATACTAAAACTGAATTATTTTGTTATTTCACCCCTTATGTTAAATTTAGTACATAAGCACTTACGTTGTACCTCTCACATTTTAATTGTATCAATAAAACTATTTGACATAATTTTATTTTGTTAGATTTAATATTAGGTCTTAAAATATGAAGTAGAAGGAGAAGGTAATTTACGGTGGAATGCGCTTTGCTTTCGGCAGTTGTTGACTCAAACTATTATTTGTTAATTACAAGTGAGGTTCCGAAGGCATCGCTCATTGAAGTGTGACTGATCCGAAATGATTTACAAGTATATGTAGGAATATTTATTATTAATTATAGTTATAGTAGATAGTTGTACTGATTCAATTTTGAAGCTTCAAATTCACAGTTTCTTTGCAACGTCTCGTAGTTACATTTGAAAATGTAATGATATTTAAATTAAGTAATTGTCTATATAACATTTTCGTATATTAAACACAAAATATGTATTTCAAATTCACTCCCGGCGTCCGTATATAAATGATTACAACGTATTGAGTATTTTTTAGTCTTCTGAATTAAGCAGAAGTGAGCAAACATACCTACCTATATTAACATTTGTAATTGTCAAGTTTAATACAAAATAATATCATACACTCGTGTTTTATTATATTCTCACAATTATACTGTTTATATTCATTGAACGACTGTATGTTTTTGTCAAATAATACGACACGGATAAACATAAGTAAAGTCGTTTGAGTCTGCGTAGAAAACATAACCACGTATTTAGATTTTTGCTTTTTGGATGTAGACGTCCAACAATTCATTCATGAAAAGAAGCATCGCACTAAGCACTTTCTTCTGGATTTCTGGTAAGTCACACATAAATTTATGCGGTTATAGTTATCACATTAACGTTTTATCTAGAGACAATCAGGATAAGACATCAGTACTTTGCGCCCGGCTTGACCCGTCACAGGAAATTTGTGTCAATACAGTAACGTCACAAGCCTGCGTTAGGTTTTTTACGCTAATTATCTAGCTTCAAGAACTGTATTTTTTTATTTAATATTGTTTCTTGTTAATACAAGTATGACGCATTGATATAAACTACGTTGTAATTTAAATTTTTGTGAAATAATATTTTTCAATTTAGATACTTACAAACTCTTATGACTAAATACTAATTGTTCTTAATTCAAGTGTTTGTGTTACCCTAATTTTCTTCTATATTTATCTACGAGCTTCGTACATACTCGTACAAATAGTGATTAACTATAAGCAAGAAAGCGTTTTACTGTTATTTGATTTCCACAAAGCACTCTAAAGCAAATATTGCTTCAATCTTTAATCAATGCATTCGTATTACCTCAACTACATATTTATAGGATTTATTCCAAGTAAATACGTGAAAATCTCATCATCAATAAAACCATAATATATTTCTAGGACGAGTTCTACATGGAAGACTGGGAAGAGGATCGTCCCCTTACCAGAAGTCGGTCAGCTCACTGGTCTCGTACTGCGCGAACCCCTCGCGCTCTTTCCCCGCGGAAAGCTGTGGATGAGGAACTCGTGCGCACAGAGAAGACCCGCAGATCGCTCAGAGTAGTCAACCCCCGTGGCCAGCCTCGCTCTGCCTGTTCAAGACGCTCTTCAATCACACATCGGCCGGCCTTTACTGTATATTGATTGTTAGACGCATTTTCGGTTAAAATGTTATAACTTTGGTGAATACACTAAAGTAATTTTACAGCAAATAATTGTAAGCATCAATGTGAAGAAGACGTATAAATGGTCAATCAATCATACTTCACAGTGTTGATGATAATTGCAATCACAGTTACTCTCTGGTAACAAATTTCTAGACAAATTCTAGAGTTGTTGAATTTTTTGACACTGCAATGACGTCTTACTTGTGTTATTACAAGTGTTTTAATAATAAGGTCACATTTCTTACACGGACGGTTAGCCCCAACGTAAGGTATATTAAACATGACATGCATTATTTCATATATACACATTATAAGACCCAGGCGGCCAACAAATATGCTTAAATAACAAAAAAAAATTTTGATTGTACCGGGAATTGATCCTAGAAACCTGTTTGACAGTCCGGCATGGCGACCATTGCCGACTGCCATTCAGCCTTTTACTTCTACAGTTCCAATATTCTATTTCGCACAGATGTTTTATCATCCGTGGTTAACAGCACGTATTCACATTTCACAGTAGTTTGCATGTAGCAAAGTTAGTAGAACATAAATTGTTACAAGTTGTATTTGTTAAGGTAGAATTTAACAATAGGCATTTAAATAACTTCAATATGTCATTCCCACCCAATTGGGCTAAATACCATTACTACGAGGAATTGACTTTAGTAAAATCGAGATTTTGAGCCTAAAAATTACTATAATTAAGTTATATGAATTTATGAAGTCAATAATCAAATGATTTCGTTACTTTTTACGTGTACTGTATGAATGAATTTAGTTTTTTAATTCTAAGAATCTTTTCCGCTTCTAGAAACCTAAGTTTGTTCTAGGTAAACACGTCAATCGCAAATCTTAGTGTGTAGTTCCTTCATCTAAAATAAAGTACGTTCACCAACGATGTTTTTAATTTTACCCCCAAATAATATATAATGAAACAACATTTTATTCATATTATAGTTATTTAATTGGTGTACATGGTTATGCATATAATATTCAATTGTTAATTTATTAAATTATGGCACTTAACATAATATCTTTAAATAATACATACACAAATGGATGATGAATCAATGATCGGAACATAGATTTTTCGAAATTAAACTTAACATATTCGGAATTATTTCTCAGTCGTTCGACACTTTCGCATAACGAAAGTTTCTTTTTATATATATATATTTTTTTTAATTTTATAAGAAAATAAAATTTTAACACATAAAAATTATTGATCCCAAATCGCAAATAAAATTACTCAATGAAATTATAAATTAATCTTTTGTACGCAGAGTTCTCACCATTCACCTCGACACTACAAACGCGCAGGATTTTATTTTCAACTTTCACAACTCATCGTTTCATACAAACCGTTAAAAACTTATCACTAAAGAACTTCACTATTTAATTACGCTCTTATTAAGCGTTTATTCTCAATGCAGTAAAAGCGAGCTATTATTATACTTTCCACTCTATAGAACTGTGAATTTAAGGCATGTTACTAAGCTTATCTATACGGTTACTGGATTGTTCGAATATCTATTTATACATATTTAGTGGAAGCAACCCGATGATATATGGTTTGATGCAAAGCTCACTCACACAACGACAAAATAACTTCAATACATAAAGGCCACATCACATTCAGTCACAAGCGCAGAGTAATGACAATGTTCAATTATATATTACAAAATCGCACAACATATGAAACTCGAACTACAATCAACATTCTTAACCTAATTATTGTATAAATTACACTCTATAATACAGTCCTTTTGCCTTTCACACATTTCGTCGAATATTTAATCACGTGGCAAATATTTGAGGAAATATTTCAAAGGCATGTACAATGATTGTCAGATGACGCTCACCTTAGGAGCCTCTGAGAACGTCGGCAAGAGGTTGGTTAGCCCCAGCCTCGAGAAAGACGCAATTGACTACAATTTCGCTCTACGACACACCAATAATTAACTACGATCGCCAATTTGTGACTCAACAGCACGACGGACTACGAGAGGAACTGTATCGTGCATAAAGGTTTCAATTTTGACCTTTCATTAATAATATTTACAAAACTATACGTATAACTGGAATTTCGAGTACAATTACATTAAGAGTATTTTTAAAATTTACACCTAAACCCCTTGAGCAATACGTACCAAAAATATCTTTCTCTCAATAGTTGCATATTAAGCAGTGATATGATTGACTATCACAATTTTATTATCATATTTGGCGTAAGCGACGCAAGGCCAGTGTCATGAAATCATGTTAATTTCAATACACCGAATCCTTGCAATGTTCAGCGTCTGATACAATATGGTTTACACCTAATTTACGAGGGTCGAATGAACGAGATGTTGGATGACACAGGATATGAAAATGGATAGGCGCATGCGGTCACTTAGAAAAATATTATGATCCAACAACGTGAGGCTGAAATATGGACACGAGGAACGGAGATGTGGAAAGGCCATGCGTTTAGTTCCAAAACCGAGTTATAGCCCATATCGGTCCAAGACGTGAATAGACCCGAATTAGAAAGGAGGGTAAGATGGACAGGCCGCATGCTGTTAATGAGAAAGTATTGTTAAGTCCGCGGTCCGCATATCGACTTGTGCCCAGGGTTCAACCGACCCATTATATGGCTAAACGAACTAACACCGATACATACGATAATATTATGATATAATTTAGACACCAATATCTGTTTACCTAAAAAAAATTGCGTCTTGCTCTTGGCTGGAACTGAGATTATGTCCCTAGGGTAAAACATTCACATCGGGGAAACATTCACCGTCAATATGTCAAAAATTCCTAAATGCGTTATACTAGTATCATTAGAGGTAAATATTCCCACGATTTGCGTTATTGTATATTTACAGATACGTGCCTTAAACGTAAGACTAGATTTTACTATAGATACATACAATGTGCGAAATCGATTCAAAAGAATAAATGAGTCTGAGAACGGGGACTACGGCCTGTAAAATAATATTGTCATAGATGTCAAGTCGAAAAAAAATGGTCATCAAATAAAAGAGATTCCAAAAAGAATCGTGGGAAGTGAAGAAATACGTACAACGTAGATCCCCGTACAAAGACCGATTCGAAAGGTAACATCAATTTTTCGTTCCACTGTAACAGTACTTAGATCACAATTATCACACGGTTCACTGTTCTGGCGGATATTGCACTTGTGGTAGCAGCCGATTGGCACTGAACTTGACGAATTATTGTCTGCCAAGATTCAGAGGTCGCCAATACGGCTGCCAGTCGCGCTAGGCGGGCCAATATCAGAAGTCCTCTAAGAGCACAGCATCCCTGGGCACGAGGCCTTTCTGCTCGCCCCGACAGCACAGTAAGTACTGGTCATCCACCTCCAGGATAAGGCGTAATCGCTCACCTTCATTGAAGGCCAAATGACCAGAGTCTGAAGGCAGACGATGCCATAACGTTCGCACGTACCTGGAGTTGAAAATTTGGTAATTAATTCAAAATCGCGATATGGATTATGGACTATCAATTTTATTTAAAACCTTATAACACTAAAATATTGTGCCCAATTTTATCACAGATAAAGTCAAAATATTTATGCAGATTATGTATGTTATTTGGGCATTAACCGATTTATTATAGGTAATTTGTTCTGGGTCTAATTTATATACTTATTGCATTAACAACTAAACTAGGGCAGACAACGACAAATTGATTACATTAAAATGGACTTATCGATAAGTGTACCAACAATTCTAATATCTAGTACATAGATAATGCATAGTTTTACATTAAATATATTAAAGGATCGTTCATTTCTTTTATTATAAATCTATGGATATATTTTGGGTATTGAAAAAGGAAGGCACGTAATTATACCTTATAAAAGGTCCAGATATGCACAAATTATTTTTCCAGGCGGGACATAAGCATGCACAATCGATCCGTAAAAGTTATCAGAATAATTTCAAATACTACTACTGTTTGATTGTAACTGAAATTTCTTCAGGCTTAGATGTGTGATAGTGAGAAATATATTCGTACTCACTTGTGTTTTTGCTGTGTATGTGCGCGGGCAGCGGAAGAAGAGGCCGCTCGCCTTGGGGCTGCAGGTGGGGCGGCTCGACCGTAAGGCAAAGACGAAGGGCGGGGTGACACGCCGCTTCCACTTTGGGCCTGGTCTACCCGGGAAGTCCTGCGATAGATGTTAAAGATAAAAAATGATATTGTGGGTCCATGAAAGCTAGTGTACTTACACTTACATTAGGAGATAAAGTATATCCTAACTTTAATGAGCTAATTGTGATTGTTACGTGTAGAACCATCGAATGTCCAATACATATTGTGAGTACATATAGAGGGTAGTCTCAAATAATCACTTTCAATGTTGTTCTTAACAATTTGAAAATAAAAAATGACAAAATAATATAATTAGCTTGAATTTTAAGAGTATGTTTAGCATCTACTCCACATGTAAAAACATCTTTAACAATATGTTTTAATATGGAAAAGCTACGATCATACTGCCACATCTATAGCAAAATATTAAACCATTTCCAGAACATGCAAATCATTATTTGTTATATTAGGAAAATTAAATTTGTTAGTGCAGTTAGTATTATGCCAACGAATTTGATACGTACGGCGACTTTTTAACAATGTTTTTATCTGCAATTTCATTGTTCCTTTTCTCCAACACTTTCCTTTTCTTGTCAGGTATAATTCTGTAGATGCGTGCATACTTTATAATGTGCTTAAAGCAAATGCCACCTTCACCATAAACTACAAGGGCCCATTTTGAGTCGATTGGAATATAATACACTAACTAATATTTACATATGTAATATAAGTCCTAATTTTATAAATGTCTTTCCACTTGTGTGGACACAAGCGGCTTCCAATAAATTGCGAGTCTTATAGTGCGTTTACAAATAAGGGAAAATTCTAAGGATGAAAAGTGTTTTCTAAATAAATGAATACATAGGTGAAAAAATTAAAGCATTTCATTAAAAAAATCAATTTATCAGACAATAACATTGGGCTGTTTTTAATGCCTCTTTCAGTAGGTATATTCAAATTCAAAATGACGGGATTCATTGAATATGTAGTAATATATACTTTCTTTTATATATATAAAATAATATTACTTTTTTATTATAATAGATACCTGTTTGCCACTTGTGGCGGTTTCTTGTTCCCAACAGCGCGTGTTGTTTGTGTTCTTGGACTAGATTTTGTTGGAGAAGTCCCTTTGCGAAGAGCTACTGGTATTCCTCTGTGGAAAATTAGACTTATTTAAAAAATCTGCTATGCTGTGTATGTACTCGTTATTCTGTATTTAAAAGCTTGTATGAAGAATTCAAAAATTTAAAAGCATGGTTTCCTTTTCTTACAACCATATAAAAATTCCAAGTTTAATTACGCATTAATTTACAACACCTCAAATGTCTGGCCAGACCATATTTTTTCAATTGTTTATCTCGACATTTATTTATATACCTAGTTTTATTCTGCGCATATCACATAAGGAAATTACAAATTAAACTTCAAATTGAACTTTGAAATTACCCGCATTCATAAGTTAACAAAAACCTTACTCAGACAATTACTAAATGAAATACTGTTTTAATTTACGGATATAATTAGTCGTGAATATGGACACTTGACTTGTTATATGGCTATGAAATCATTAAATACATATCCTTATATAGATAAAGTTTATATTTCAAGTATTATTTAAAGTATACATACCGAAGCGTATTTTTGGCGGGTGATGGCAATGCGGGCGCTTGCGGTCGAACGGGTGAGGACACAGGTCGCGGAATCTTAGAACCACGCGCTGCCGCCGGAGATGTTTCACCTGCTTGGAAATCACTTTTTGTAAGGTCAAAGTAATATAAAATTAAAAAGAGCTATTACACAAAACATTTTTAAGGACGATACATCAATCAGCAAACGGAGAGGTTCTCACTACTAAACACTAGTTGTCTAGTTAATCACTGTTGAAATTGCTTCTTTGTTTTTTGTTTTTTCTTTATAACCTAAAATTATTTAGGTTATAAAAGGTTATAAAAAAGAAGCAAGAAATTATAATTGATGAATAATTTCATAAATTATTGTTTCAGATCTTTTAAAATATATTTTTTACTCTATTGAGTACTTTCTTTTTCACACACACAGTAGAACAATATATATATATATAAAAATACAGAAAACAGTAATCTAAAAGCAGCTGGCTTGTTCTCACACGGGGCATTGCATTTACAGAAATAGATTTTTTATCTGAACATCTTGAATGTTCGACGAAACGAAAATAACACATTTAAGGAGTTATAACATATTAAAACACTACATTCAAACTCCATTTAAGTTTACTTTAAAGGTATTTTTTATATTTTGTGTTGAATCGACGTGCCATACTCAATACTTTATCTAAAAAGACCGCTTACTTGTGAGGTTTTCTTCTTTGCGTTGAAAAGTTAGTATATATATTTAATATCAAGAAATTATTCAGATTGGGTTATTTTTATATCGTTTCACAGAAACCAAACGATTATAAGTATTTGGACGATAGTAACATTATATTTAATACATAGTACCCATTAATTATGTAACGCAAGCGAATTGATTGTCTAGCAATCAAATTTAACAATTAAAAATATTTTTTAAAGTAGAACGTCGCAACTGTTTTTACAGGAAGTTTAAAATAAAAATCCCGAGTTTCGAATAAAAAACTACAACGTATTTTTAATATAAGATTTAAAGATTTAGAATGTGTTTCGTACAAAGGTCGCGTACACTTATCTAAAATAGCTGTTCATCTATCCACGGTGCCAACAGGAAACGACGGAAAGGTAATTTCAAATGATTCATCCATGAAAAAAGTCTAAAGTCCAACTCTTGAAGACAATTCTAGAAGTCTTTTGTATATAAATTGCTTATTACTTTCAGAAGAACCGCTATATTATTGATAGATAAAAGTAATGGTATGGTCTGGTACCTGTACTGTTTTAAATAGAAAGTCTTATAATAATTTTAATTAATAGACTTCTATTACATCTAACTTTAGTAAAAGATCTGGCTTCACAGTGAGTATCAAAGTAGTTTATTTGTTACTATAATATTTTCCGCACTACATTTTATAGCGTGCAATATATGGTACTCATTATTTAGTAAGTCGGTCGTCTATTCTAGAGTTTAGAATTTATCATCGTTATTGAATACAAACTAGAGTTATAAAAATTTTAAGTGTTAACAGGACATAGGAAGTCCTTTATTTGGTCATGTACCAATATAGCAGTGTCCGTTGTATTTGGTTTCATATGTGGGAAGTGCATGAGTGAAATACTAAGTATCTTGATTCTGGGCTCTTTTAGGAAGATTTATATGAATTTAATTGATAACACGTTAATAGTTTTTGATACAGAAATATTTCAGTTGGTATCGAAGATTTGTAGAAGTAAGAAATTGCACAAAACACGATAAAGCCGATAAATGAGCGTTTTAAGCTTTATCATAAATTAAACATTGGGTGTATATTAGTAATAGATTAGATTGGAATATTTTTATATCAAAGACGGTGTGTGCGAATGGCCTACTTAAATTTAGGTGAAATATAAAATGTCCCACGCTGTTTCATGACAAAGTAATACTCTTCAGATGCAACAGTAGTTATCAAAGTCAAAATATACTTATTAATATAAGTTACTACAGTACACTTATATGAACATCAAAATTATTATCTCTACTTTAAAATTTCTAATATTCAAATTCTCACAATAAACTTTTAAATAAAGTTGGAATACAAATCTATTCTTTTATTTTTATTGATCACTGAAGTCTTAAGATTTTTTACAGTTAATTGTTTATACCCAAATTTGATAATATGGACTTACTGGGTGGTGTAACAGGACTTTCCGCGTTGCTCATCATCTCCCATTTAAGTTGGAGTTTCCGGAATTTGCCCCCAGAGTTGTTGCTACCCTGTGCGGTGTTGCCACTACCACAGCTATTGGCTGAGCTGGGTCGCCATTGCTCTTCACCGCTTGTATCGAGCTGAACATATACAAAGCCGATATATAAGTAGGATTTTAGCAGTGTACTAAGGTGTCATCATTGTTACTACATTGGAACAGAAATATGACGTCTTCTTGCCTGCGTTGATTAAGGATTATAAATTATTTCAATGGTCTAATGTAATCTAAGTTAAAACTAATAAAGCCACTTCACTTAACTAAAATTTAGTTAAGAGAAAATAAAACCTTTTTATTTACTACCGGTAAATATTGTAAATGTCACTAAAGCCATAACAATCATAAAATTTATGTATACAATGATCAGCATAAATATAAAACTAACATTTATATTAAACCGTATTAGAAGGGATATTTCATGGATTGCAACATTTTGCATCAATTCATTTGAATTTCAAAAGAAAATATTATTCAAAAGGATTATCAATGTTTCGTGTAGACAAAACGATCGCTCGATATCCGTGCTATTTATGAGTAAGTGGAACATTCATTGCATTAACATAAACCACGAAAGAAAATCTTCAAAGTGATGATATTAACCTAAATAAAACAAAAAGTAATGGTACGAAAACAAAAATAAGTTGAAGCATTATCGTGTGAGTATAAGCGTGATTATAAGCGATACGAAAACATAAACAAACAACGATCTACATAAAAAGCGTCCACACATAGATTCCCTCCAGTTACCTTCATTTCGACCGCGGAGGTTTTTGTGGTCGCTTTGTTCTCTAGACTGTCTGTGTAATCGTCACTATCATCGAGTACTAAGCGGTCAAAAGCTTGCATCAATTTGGAACCCAGCTGCACCCCTGACCATCGCCTATTGTTCTCCTCAATTCTGCTATTATTCGGGCACAAGTCATATCCGAGAGGAGTCGGATTGACGCAGGACCTAGGCCTATTCTTGTCAATAGTTGTTTTCAAATTCGCCGTGTCATTTAGGAGGTCAGGTGTAGACGGCTCTTTGTTTTTTGGATCTTTATTTCGCATTATAACGCTTGCTTGGGTATCGTCACTCATCCCACTGGACTGCATCGAACGGACCAATTTCAGCAAGTTCAGCTGGTTCAGGGTTAGTTGCGGGGTATTTATCGTAGTTGGCTGTTAAATACACCAAAGTTTTATCATCATGCAACATGCTACCCGTTAGTTGACATACGTCCTTGGAGCCGACATCGAAGCTTCGATTACGCCTTTATTTGCATTTTATGAAAGCTGTGCACGAACGTATCTTAGATCGCAGTGATTTGTAATTCAAAAGCACATGCAATAAATAAAATGCAAATAAAGCGATGTCTGCTGCGCCATTTTGTATGCATTATGGTTGTGTACAATGATAAGGTTTACATAGATAGGTTAATATTAGTAGAAATGTAAGAAAGTGATTTATGAGTAACTAAAACTATATCTTACCCGACTCGCTGCCCTCATGTCACTTTCGATACGCTTGAAGCTTCTATGTAGTTCACGCATTTCAAACATGAGGTCCAAGGAGAAGGGCAATAGACGAAGAGGCTCAAGGCTGGCCAACAAAGTATCCAGTAATGCTCTGCAACGCGGTTCGCCGACGCAACCGGCAAGTATGAGAGAATCCGGGTCATAATGCTTAGCAAGTATGGACTCTCGAGTTCTTACATACGATACCCATGCGTCAACGGACTGTGCACTGAAAAGATATCAATAATTAGTTAACTATAAGGGGGTTTATTGACGTTTAGGTCAGAGATACTTACTTTAGAAGACCTAAAATGAATGCGTTGAATTTGACCAGCCCTTCTGTCACTGCGTCCTCGCTATTTATTCTCAAAACTAACTCATTGAGTGATTTTGTGATAGGACCTGAAAACATATTATTCAAAATTTCTACCCTTCTAACAAATATTCTGTCAAATGGTCATTAGAATAATATACCTTGTCTTGCAGTGGATTCCACCATTTGCCAAACAGAATTATTGACCGCACCAAATGAAGTTTCGATATTTTCCTTTAAACCATCCCTAAATATAGCGTAAAGCGCAGGACATAACGCATTCAAGGCTATCTTAGCACATGTTGGAGACTGTTTCGAATCACCAAGGAAAGCAAGCTCAGCTTGGTCCGTAGCAGATGAAAAGTGTTGTATTAACATTTCAACGGCATCGGTTACATTTGAGACGAGAGCTAAAAAAAATATATAAAAAAAGGTTATTTTATAAATTCATTGTTTTCAGAAAAGATTACACACATAGCATGTTTAGGTAATTACAACAATAAGTAATGTACACACCTCGTTTCTGGGACACATCTATTAAGTCATATTTGACTCTTCCTTCATGTCGCGTGGGACTTCCAAATTCATCTGGGCTTACCTCGGCCTCTTCACAAATTGGCATTTCCGCTAGGTTTTTCCCCTGAAATATTTATAATTTGTGGCGTATATGAACGTGTTGTATATCTAATTATTACATGTGACATGATTTGTGGCTATGGCTATGCATTTTGGCATTCATGGAAGAGCTAGTAAAATTAACGTACACAAAGAAAGATTCGCTAAGAACAGTAAACAGAAATTTGCAAAGGAAATACTTAAAGCTAAAAAAAGAAACGTACTTACTGGATATAGCAGGGATTGCCGTGCAGAAAACGAAAAAGCAATAGGTCTTTACCTGATAAAGTCGTAGTGCTACCACAGCTGAAATGTTAGGCGAGTTAGGTGGAGTGACAGGATTAACTACCTTTAGCTCTTCCACAGCTTTGGGTTGTAGAATGTCACTCTTCACTTCCGACTTCTGTGCAAAACTTACAGATTTTTTGCTATTGCAACTGCTGGCACTAGAATCTGTGGACATCTGATTCTCCTCTTGAGAACGCTTCATCTGTAGAAACTTGGTGACTTGACTTCTTACCTTTTGAACTTGAGTTTGATCCCAGTCGTCCATATTTTGGCAGTTAACACCGCTTTGCTTTAAGAACTCTTCAAGTTGCTGTAAATCGTCGCTGCTAATTAATGCACTAGGTGGTGGAAATTCTATGTATTCCAACTTCTTAGTTCGGGGCTTGGGCTTTGGCGGGGTGTGTGGTCTATGATATCTCAATTCGTTCGATTTTCCAGATTCAAGGCTGCTTTCCGTACCCACCCCTTCATCGTGATAGTACTCATTATAATCAATATCCTTTTCAGCTGCATCTAAAAACTGCTGCGATAATCTTTTTGCAGCTAAATCGTTATTCTTTCTACAATCGATGTTTTGATTTTGTAGATAATAAGGTTCTTGAAGGGACCGTCTTTTTGATTTTTGCTCTACTGCTGCGGTTGCGCAAACGAGAGGATCTTGTTGTACAAGATCATCCATTTCAAACATGCTGTAGCGTTTAGTGTGCGCGCTTGATTTCTTGGTTTTATCTAACGATTTTCTAAGGATACTTTTTGGTAGGGGTGGCCTTGGAGGTACAGACTCTCCTTGTTTTGCTGACCGATGCTGATCAGCTAGAGATAGAGATCGCTTCGGTACAGTCGGATTTGATCTTTGTGGGTCTTTGTGGACACCACTTGCCTCAGAACTTGTGGCGCTGTCGTAGCGATAAACAAACAGAGGATTGAAATTTCCAGCTGGTGCTGGACTATTTTGTGCCGATGAATCAGTGAGCATAGTAGAAGAGCCTCTATAGCCGGATGATGGTTGTGTAGCAGTACTGGAACTAGAAGACACGGCTGTTGCATTCGCTAAGTGGTTACAATCACAGCTCATTGGCCTATTCCTTAGTCGTGAGGCAGGTGTTGCAGTACAATATTTTTCGGTGCACTGATGATTGGTTTCCTTCTCTTTAATATGTTGCAGTAACTCGGGTACTTCTGATAGTAATTGTCTACATTCCATTGGCAAAAGGAAGTTCAAAGAATCCCAGTCTTTGATATGTCCCAAGCCTTTTTTCTTTAACATTTCGACATCATTACATGAAAATGGACGCTTTCCTTTAGCCTGAGATCGATTTCTTTTACTATCGCTTGTTTTTGGAGACATATTCACTTTTACTGGGCTAAGGAAAATATTGGGTCTACCGTTCAAGAAGCTAATATCAGGTAAAGTGTAATTAGGGTACAAAACGAAAACGGGCTTTTCACAATCACCTTCCTTTAATTTTTCTAAGAAAGAAGCTTCCACTACTTTGTACAACTCTCTTTCATGTGAAACGCTCGTTTGTAAATTAGATGTTTGCATACATTTATCTTCAGTGCTACTTTCGAAATGGGTTGATGTTGCCTTTGTATCTATAGACCGATGTTTTATTTTGTTCATTTTGGTTATTTGGGTACCGTCAGATTCAGAGCAACTTGAGATACTGACGCTAGTGGCTGATGAATGCGAAGATATAGACTTTTTGTTATGTCTTACTCTAGACGGACTATTAATCAAATTAGTATTATTTCGCCTTATGCGCGGCTTATTTACAACAGCATAAAGATTACTTTCGCTATCACTTAACTTAGCTCCATCCGATTCTTCTTCTTCTAATAAAACTTCATCGTATACCCTATTGAATGGATTCGTTCTTATTTCTTCGTAAAATAAAGAGGATGTTTCTTCAGTTGCTTCAATCGGCAACTCTGCTTGGGGTCTCGTTGATATAGATTTACTAATATCTGCTTTGTGATCTCCCAGAGACTCACCACTTTCACCTCCAGAGCTTGGCCAACACTCTGAGCGATCAAGCTGATCCATTGTTACGATTCCTTCATTACTATCGCTCTTTTGTTTCATGAACAGTTTAACTAAATTAAATGATTGTTGCTTTGTTTGGCTTTTATCTGTAGAGGTTTGGTCTGTTGAAGATGTGCTCATGGGCTCTGAGTGTTGGCTTCCTTGAGAGCGGTTTTGTGAAACATCATATACCTTCATACATATAGGAGTACTATGTAACCTTTGGTTTACGGTGAAGGAATCGACCTAAAAACGAGCAGTGATTATTAGAGGCAATGAGCCGATTCGATAATTAATTATAATTAGCGCTAACACTTACCGTGGAATTGCTTAAGGCTGCTGAATTTATGGAGCTACTCATGAGTTTCCGCCTGTATAGATTTGGCAGACTTTGACTCTTTATTACAGAGTTGTTCATTTCATTTGTTGTATCTGTCGATTCGTTTGAATTTTCATTGTTATTTCCCGAAGGATGCCTGAACAAAAAATAGTCGTTACTTATGTACATTGTTATTTTTTTTTTAAGTATTAAAAAAATACGAACCTTTGTAAGGGCAATTGACTGGTTTGTTTCTTAAGCTTACTCCACGTTGTTAAACCTAAATCACTCCTAGCCATTGATGTAGTTAGCTTATTTGTTAATTTCTTACATCTTTCTAATAATTCTAAATTCCTGCGCGTTCTTTCATCACTATCTAATATTATTCGCATATCATCTTTATCCAGTTTGTCTGCAAACAATTATTCAACTTAAGTGGAAGCTTATCAAATTTCAAGAAGAATTATGATTCACTGAAAATTATGTTATCTGTATGTACTTTTAATGCCCCAAACATTTACTAATACTCAAACTCAAAGCAATTTACTTTTTTCATACAGAATAAAAATATTTGACTCAGTATTAGCCGAACAGTTTCACCAAAAAGTCGAAACAAAAGTCCCAGAGATTTAGAAATCACAAATCAAGAAAACCAATTAAATTCAACTATATAATAAGTTAAAACAGTATTTATTAATAGTAGCTTTAGTTGCTAGTATACCATGTTTTTGATTGACGGCAGGTTCGGCACACTCACTGTCCTCGGAGTAGATGGTGAGACTTCCCTCAAAAGCTATCGTATAATTATCCTTATTGGCTTGACAGGTTAGAATAAGATCCTGTTCAGTTGGTAATTCACAGTCCAGGCTGTCAACACTGAAGTGGACACCATGACCCTCTTTTACCGGAGAAAATAGTAACTCCGATTTGCATATTGACATAGTGTTCAGGGAACCGACGGATTCTTCTCCCTATAAAATAATGAATGAATTAAAACGTTTTAAGTTACGATATTAAAAATCTAATGTTAAGCATTAATTAATAAATGTAGGAAGGCTCAAGTTTGGTTTTTTTTATTACATTATTATAATCTAATATCCTTATTAAAAAATATTTACTTTGATATTGTCGAAAAAATATAAAACTTTTTCAATTCTTTTGGTATTATCAATTATTTTTATTAATAAGCCATGTAGCAATTTGAGTAGAGCCATGCCCACTGCCCTTAAGATTTCGTTCCTGGTCTGTGTCGTTTGACAAAGATTTATAGAAAATTATGAAGGATAAATCAAGTTAAAAGTTCGTGAAGATTTGTGCTTTGGAAGAATCAATAAATGCAACGCAATTCAAATAATGCAAATTTCATCTAAAAACAAAACATTTTAATACAAATTTGAATTTTTAACTTAATAATATTTTTATATTCTGTCATCAATAGTTTTTATGTAAGGCCGGTTCATAAGTTACTTAAAAAAGTTTTATATGTCGCTAGACCATGTTGTCGTATGTATCATATAACCAGCATTATATAATGAATTATGTAGGTTTTAAGCGGAATGCATCGGCAATCGAATTTATTCCCGGAAGCTTAAAAGTAAACGCATTTTCTAGAACATAAACACTGACATGTTAGTTTAAATTGGGATGCGAGTAAATTTATAGCTTTAGTTTACTGCACCTACAAACCGCATACCGTCATAGAGAAGTTAACGTGGATATACTAGTTGTTCTACGTTGCGACCACTTAAAGACGACAACATCTCCAATTGAATGAATTTAATAAATGTTCTATTTGAATATATAAAAGCTTTATAGTATGTTGTTATAACATACTATAAGTATGTATATATATGTATTATTAACTTTTATTAAAATCCAAGCATGAAAGTGTACACACTTCGTATTTATAAGTTACGCTCGTTTATATCAATTTCATATATTTTTCCTATTTATTACATGAACGATACGTTATGCAAAGTACATTTTACGAATTTGTTAATGACGAACTTAATCAGTACAAAATTATTAAAAGAAATGATAATCCAATTATATAAATAAATGATTCAAATCCTAACAGAAAAATAGGAAATCGTTCTAAAATTCTGTTCTTTACTTTCATTCGTAGTTCTCAGTATTTTTTCTATAAAACAAATCTATCCTCTACTGTGATGGCCACATAAGTGAATTGTGTATAGTTGTATGACACAAGTACATGACTGTGCGGACTGCGGGCTTTATCAATTTATTTCTCTTTCCTGTTACAAATGAGGTCACAAATCAAATAGGTAGTTATTGAATAAATAACATTCATTGTTCGTATTAGCTGAAAGTTATAAAAAAAAGAAACAAAATGTTAATATATTATAACTCTTTAGAAGTATGGAATAGTTAATAGAGAAATTAGTAAATTTTATGCCGAAGTGGTAAAATAATACTTCAATATTATATATTATGAATTCGTATATAAGGCGACGTATATATAAGGCGAGTGTGGATGGCGAGGGTGGCGCTGGGAGACCTGCCCGAAAATTTTTGGATCAGATTCAGAACGTTCTGGAAAAAGGGCAGGTCAGAAGCACCTATTACGAAGAAAATGCATGATAATTTAATGAGTGTGGAAGAAGCGAGAGAGGTATGCAAGGATTGTAGCAAGTAGAGGTCTGTGGTCTCTGCCTACCCCAATGGGAAACAGGCATGACTTATATAAATAAATAAATATAAATGAATTTCTGTGATTAGCACTTCTAAATTAATGCGGAATTCAGAAATATGGAATAGTTACTCTTAAAAAATATATACTCTAAAATAAATACTCTAAAATGGTAAAAACGATACGTCAACATTATCAATTTCTATGGCTAACAGTTCTAAATTAAAGCGGAAACGATGTTACTTGCCTAACTTTTCATATAAGGCGTACAACATTACAGAATTAATTTTTTAATCAATTTAACTGCTATAGAAATATATATGTCTTTTTCGCCAGTATGAATGGTATATTATGTCAGATTCCTTACGAAAAAAGTATATCCTGAAGCTAAACCGTAAAAATGACGGTAGTTCAAGTATCAAACGTGTTCATAAGAGTTCAGTATTAGTTCAACATCAAAGACAAAGCCATATACCTATCATAAATACTGTTTAAACAGCTATGCTGTCTCTTTCCTTCACAGGGTTAACAGAATTTGTCGGAAAAAGACAAATGCATTCAGTAGGCACAGTGCTACATAATCGATTTAGAGGTATTTTACGAATATTTTTATAAGACAGAATACTTAATAAAATATTAACTTACTGAATAATACCCTCCATGACAGGAGTCCCAATCGAAATCCGTCACACCCATTTTAATATCGCACTCACACACAAACAGTGTTAATTGTCAAATATATAATTATCTTTTCACCTTTAATTATCTGACGCAAACACAGTCATTTAAAAGGTCTCGCAATATACCCGTTTTGACCTCATGAAATAAACATTTGAGATACATGTTACACAGTAGCACTACGGAAGGCCCAGGGCGATACTGGGGCAGCGATCATATTAATTTTAATTTTAGCCACTGACTACAATTCTCAAAGTGTTGACGCGCGAGCGCCCGCGCATCAAATTTAAGCAATTTGAAAAACGACGCGTTGTACATTCGGCGATAAGTTGTAATTAGTAAATTATGTTTACATTTTTATTGTTATGTTTGTAAAGTGCTCAAATTGTTATTCAAAACACTGCATAATTGACAATAATGTTTATGATAGATATACTTATTAATATTATACTTATTAAATTAGGAAGATTTTTTAATTTTCTTGTGATGAAATAATGTTTGAAATAAATAAAAGCAATACAGAAACCTCTTAAATTTACTTTTGAGCGCCAGTCTCAGCTTATTAAGGTATAGAGATCATCATTTAGAGATTATTATCCTTTGTTGACCCAATTAATAATATAATTAGGTTTATTTACTTTAAGATAAATGACTAAGTATGATAATTTATGTTATAAGAACTGCACCGAATGCTTTTTGTAACTTCAATTTAATTATAATTAATTATAGTGGATATAATTCACACGCTAAAATTGTCGTAATAAATTTTATATATGGACAGTAAATTCATAAGATTAATTTAATATTAATTCATAATTTATTTGATTGAGGCAAATATAGATATTACATTATATTACGTTAAGGAAGGTTATCTATTTTTTTGACCTAACTTTGAGAATAAGTGCCCAATGGTTCGTCTTGATTGGTAACACACACATACATAACGATAACGCACAGGAGAGCAAATATAGCACACGCACACATGCAATGAGGAGGGAATGATTGCAGCTGTAAAGCTTGGTGTGTTCAATTGACGCAATGTTCACGCACACATTAAAATTATTATTTTAACAGTCGTTAACACCCCGTGGGACTATGGGGCCAAATAGGAAGTCTTTTTGTGAATGCGAGCCAAGTACATCGACTTTGTTACATGCGAGCTATGACTCCTCATGACACTGGTCTAATAATAACTGCGTTGTAGTGAGTAGTGACTAGTGACATAATCTCATAGAGTTCAGACAAAATATTTTGTTTGTGATATAAATGTGCTTACTTTAGTCGTCAATTTGTAAATATGACATTTAAACGCACTAGAACTATAATTCTGAATTTAAGAAAAATCGTATAGTATACATTTTTATATTACAAGAAGTCCAACCAAGAGCAACACGTTGTGTGATGAATACAGATGAGAAATGCTGTGTGATGCAAGGCCCGGTTAATTTTTTTTTAATAAACGAACGAAAATCTCTTATTAAATGAATACTAATTTTAAATCCTTTTTAAAGAAACCATCCAATTATTATATATCCACAATCAAATTCTTTAACATGGCATAAAGACTCGAAAGGCAATGCTGAAAAGACCAAAGTGTGTAAGAAACACCATATTAATTTTATCAATGTATGAATCCTCTATTTTTATAGCGAGTCAATAAAAATCATATTCACAATTATAATGTAAGTGTCGCTATCTGTTGGCGATCAACGTCACAGATTGCTCTTTTGATGTAATGTCAGCAAAGGAAGCTAGATGGCGTGATTGACAACGAATTAAGCGAAACGTTTTATGAGATCGTGCTAGGTGAATTAGTGGGAGGAACAAAACACTGAAGAGGAAGGGCGAACCTGACAACTACTGTGGATACTGATGGAACTGTCGAAATGAAATTTGTCCATCAGCGAGCTCGAGATGCTCGCAAACATTTCTCCATGAGGGTTACTCTGCAATATATAAGATGATTTAATTGAGGATAACATTATATATTGTGATAGTAATTCAAGATTTTATTTTCTTTAACAGTTAATTTTAATTTATATGAAAAGGTATAGGTTTTTATTATGTTTGCTAATTTCCAATTTGTTATATGTTGTTTAAATGTTTGCGTAGAATGCAATAAGTTGGTATATTTAATAGATCTGTTGAGGTTAATTGATATATGTATATTACTGATGCAATTTATATGCATACATTTTACTATATATAGAATGTATGACTCATAGTCACTCAAGTCTTAATCATCTACTTACCCATGAATACAGAATATTCAAGAAAACGAGAGCAAAAATCTATCAGCATGCTTTAACGGCGGTAAGTTATCAAATTCGTACGCAATACGTCCTATACATAAACATTAAGTTGCGATTTCGTTATGTAAATTTTGGTAACCTTCAGTGACACAGGCTTTATCCATATAAGGAGTATGTTGTATGCGCGAACGTTGTAAGCCCTACGCGAACTGTCAAGAATATTTCATGTTATTAATGTCCATTTTTGGAAGAAATAATTAAAGTTACAATGATATTGTCTTTGGTTTACACAAGAAATTTTAAATTTCTTCATTTGTACCAATATTATGTTTCTTAGTTTCAATGAACGTGCGAATTGTTGAAATGGATAGTAAGTCTACTGCTAGGCTTGTCTATATCGTAATAAATGGGACTTCGACGAAAAATTTCCTGGAAACGAGGAAATTTTTTAGTTTTAGCACGGTGCACGGGCATTTTAAATAATGCGGGTGTAACCGCAGGCAACAGTTAGTCGGATATCACGGTGAAGTTATTAAGCGAAAGACTGACCACACTAACCACGACTCTAAAAACCACTCATAATGTAGAGTTATGTTAGTATGGTACATTTGATTTAGAATTCCATTTTATTATATTTTATTTCTAATGCAGAAAAAACTGGTCAATGAAGTCTTTCCAATGTCAAACGATTACTTATTTCACAGGTGGGTGAGTTAGAGTCATCCAATTAGTTTTTATAAATTATAAAGGTAAACGGTAGGTAGGCGATAAACTGCACATGACAGATTTTAATGAATATATTAGGCATCTATTAAGATATTAATTAAAATAGCTTCGCTTAAAATTAATAGACAAGTACCTACACTTCCTTCCTATCCTTTATTCCTATTTTGATGTCCACGTTTTAAAAAATTGGGAGAAACCGCAGGTAAAGTTAGTTATTTTATATAAAAAGTGATATTTAAATACATAATATGACATATAAAGGAGTGTATCCCTTAATATGCAATAACTAAAATAATTTTGCCAAAAATAATTTTTTTTTTAAAAAATTCGCAAGTCACTATATGCATCTTTAACTCTCAAACACATTTCTAATTAACAAATCCATTAAAATTTTATAAAATATTTTGAACAAAGCCAACACGTGAAAACATTGTGCAAGGAATGTCATATATTCGAAGAGAAAATGTGAAAACATGGTACACCTAAGCTAAGTATGCGTAATATTTCCTCACTCCGCCATATAAGTTAGCAGCTATTTAGACCTGCCTGTGCTTTGGTGATTAAACAGATATTTGCTTTTTTGCAAACAGAGAGGAAGTATTTAGTGTAAGTATATATAATTGTGAAAACAGAGATATTAAATTATAGGAAAACACGTAAAGTCACTATATTTTAACAGCTTGGTAAGGAGTTTATATCAGTCGATAAATTGTAGTTTTTATTAAAGTGATTATAATTGCGCTGTATTAATTTGGCCTCAATCCTGATTGTACTATATTGACGCATATTCGTAGAGTATCTGTTACCATAATGATGATGGATTTCAAGTTCACAGATTTTTAGGAATACAAAGGTGACATTTGATACACGAATACAATATGTCCAAAACCAGTTTTGACAAGACATAATTATTTATATAGTCAAATGATTTTATCAAAAAGAAAATTAAATTATAAAAAGAACTCGACTAGTTTTTTTTTTATATTGAAACAATCAGATAATTTTAGAATATTTCGAAGAGAAAGTTTGGAAGTAAAAGTTTAAAATACAAGAAAGGTGTTGTGTATGTGTATGTGCGTTTAACGATAAAAGTCTTGAATAATTTTTGAAACTGTTTTGGAGTCTTGAATGTCTGGATTGCATCATTGGTTAGTGAGACACCTCAACCTCAACCATTATGACTATGGGCTTACATCATTGGCTCTATCATCAGGCAAATTCGTGGTCATCAAGAGGGCGTGGATGTCTTCGGTCTTAAAGCTTTCGATGTCCGCTTCAGCCAGGTTCGCGTCGAGGTCTCGTGCCAAGTCGTTATATCGGGAAGTAAACTCGAATCGGGAGGTGAGGTCCCCTATTCCCTTGTATGACGCCGACACAGAGGACAGTACTGAGGTGTGGTGGCATGACCCGTCTCGGAATATCGGACTGAAACGTACAAATGTTTACGTCAATACAAGTTTTTACACAGAAAGTTTTTAACTCTTCTTGATGAAAACGTATGAGTTTTTATACAGACTTATTGCATTTCCACCAAGTAAAGGATACCAGATAGTTTTGAACGAGTGGAATAATGGTGTGGCTTTTTTAAATTACATTTTATTAAATTTATTTTACCCACTTCAGGTGTTCGTTTGATTAACAGTTAAAGATTTAGGCTAAGGCGCTTTTATTACGGTACGGATGCTAATATCTTCAGCAATTATTCAAATAAATTTAACTAAGTAGGCTAAAATAATATAAGTGTAATAAAATTTTAAGCCCATTGTTTCACAGTTCACACCTCAAAGTAAACAATTACTTGACACTCAAGTCACCCACACTTTCTAAAATCTGTTAGCTCAGTTAAATAGTCAGGCCAGAACTGTATAAATAGGGCTCCGAAACTTGTGCATAGTCTATAGACTTATTATTATGATGGTAATGTATGCGTTCCAATTACCTACGTTTACATAATCGAATTAATTTTAAAGTAAATTAAACTGATCCAGTATCTTTTTATTTATTTTATTAAACAACATTTAGGAATATTATCAAATATTATACAGTAAAACTCGAAGACGTGCTACAGACGGTTCGTCAATAAAAAGGACAATCTGAGGAACGGCTTAGCTTTGTTTTTAATTTACATACAAAATTACTTACTTGTAGTCGAGAAACCACAGATATCCAGAGTTATCGCAGTGTGCGTCG
Source organism: Pontia daplidice (assembly GCA_963693355.1). Classification (NCBI taxonomy): domain Eukaryota; kingdom Metazoa; phylum Arthropoda; class Insecta; order Lepidoptera; family Pieridae; genus Pontia; species Pontia daplidice. The sequence continues at coordinate 873,923 of CAVNZL010000042.1, read as the reverse complement.
AGGTCATCGTGTGTGGAGTGTTGGCTGCCGGCGAGGCTGGGGTTGCTATTGCAGTCCTCGTCTGTTACGCCGGGGCTGCTCGCCTTCAGCCCCAATCGCGGCGGTGGCCCTGGAGTACAAAAAAAGAACTTTTACCAAACCATTACTCTTGTTCTCGTTTGACATTTTACTGTAATTGTGTAAGAATTTCATATACTATATATTAGGTATTTTAATTCAAAAAAGCTTCCTCAATTTTTCTAAGCGGTATGTGAGTATATAACGTACACAAAGCGGAATACAAAATAGCTGTTCTAATAATAGCAGTTTTCTACGTCAGCAAAAAGCTTGTAATACTTAATTTTGTACCTACATGACATTATAACCTTGCGGTTTTAACATTTCAAGAGTTTTCCTTATCTGTATTATTTGAAACACTAAGATTAACCGATTTTAACTTCGGTATAAATGCAGTAGAACATGAACTTCAGATGTACATTCATTTCATAATTGACATTTTTATTGAAATTAGAAATAGACATGTCATGCATGTGTGTATACCTAAATAGCACTAATTGAAAAATTGTATATCACTAAATCATTACTCTGATACAGTTTTCTCCTTTAGTTTTCAAACATACGATTATTTTTTGGCCTCACACATTTAGCACATCAAAACGGGTATTAACCCGAATTTCTTTTTAATATTTCGAATGCTTTACAGCAGCCGCGCCCAATATGTGTGTTTTGTGTTTGAAAATATCTGACACAAAACACACACAGTGGAATCTTTACATGCTCAAAACCTTTGTGTTGTATATGGATAGATACTTGTCCCTTTTAAGAACGGGACGTGGGTGGACCAGTTGACTGCCAACTCTATAAGGAAACCTGGCTCATCCACATTGAAGGAAAATGGAGCATAAACATGATTTTAACATACCGAGTACAATTTTATTCCTTTTAAATGTAATTACATGCTTAATTTAAATAAATTTGTATATGTTCTACTATTAGCCGAGAACGGCATCCATACATTGTCTTTTTAAAACCAAATTAAGTTTAGTGAGGTAATGAGGCAAGAGGATTTAGTTAGAGACTATAGTTCTACAATGGAACTGTTTTTAAGGGTTATTTGGCGAAGACTTGAAAGAATTTATATGTCCCTAATCTTAAAATAATTACTTTAAATTATTAACCAGATTTTTTTGATTAGTACTAGTGGAACTTTCTTTGTATTTACATTTTGATTCAGATCCACGGTTTCCTATTTAGTCATGTAAGATGTACTATAACATTATGGAATATAAAAAATTCTCATTTTCATTCATCGTAAGCCAAACACGTACCAATATGATATTAACAGCTTGTAATTTGTCTAAAGCATAGATCGTTATTCATAAAATAAGCAGACATTGAACTGAAACAAGTTAGGAAACTAGTGACGTAATTGTGACTCACAACTAAAGCCCCTCGATTGTTTTTATTAGTTAATTCATACGGCTCAGTACGGTGAATCATTTCCTTAGTCCAATAAAGCCCATCAGTGATAACACACATGATGAGTTTGACAGATGTCATTTGTCAATGGCTACATTTTTTAATTATAGAACAAGGAATATGTCTCCTATCGTCTGTTCTAATTATTCATATATTTTTAAATGTGCTGAAATATGTGTTTTTAAAATGTTGTTACCGTCTAAAAATTCTTGATTGCAATGTAGATGTTTTTATTATCGTCTAACTCCTTTCTGAATGCAATTAGATCTTTTTATTAGGTTGTCTTCTTAGTTCAATGTACGTGCGTAACACATTGTCGTGGCAGTTTTTCAGTCTGGCGCCTTGTAAATCACGTTATAGGCAGTTGTTAAGCTAGTTTATTGCGTTGGCGTGAAACCTAATTGGATATGAATGTTAAAATAAGGTGGCGGTCAAGGGAACGGTTCAAATTTCGAGTTTCAAGGACAAATATTGTTAGATTTTGAAGATAAATGAAAAACGATACCCTATTATAAGTAATATAGAATTTGTAGTTGATCCAAGTCATAGCTAGCTTAGCACTATTTCCAGCGTTAAAATGCACCAGAGCCTAAGAATAATTTTTCGCCACGTTTCATTCTTTGGTGGAGTTCGTATCAATTCGTTTTAATCAAATTCATTTGTTTTGGAAGAGCATTGATTTGGCATGATTATTCTTACTATCAACCGTCGTGTGAACTATAAATGAATTCGTTACAGACGTAATGAACTCATAGATATGAGAAATATGTCCTATATTTCTCAGATGCTTATTGAAACGGCTTTTGAAAGGGAAACAGATGTTGAAATTGCATTTATAATCAGTGCTATGGTATAATAGGTTACTCGATGCATCGGTGCACATGGTGGGTAGGTACAATATTTAAATCAATTTATGCGCATTAAATAAGCAATCATATTTAAAATGGTTTAATTAATCTTACGAAATTTAATTGAGTCACAATAAGTGTCACAATTTACTTACAAATATCCTATCCAACTATCCTAGATATAGTTATATTTGATTTTTGAAAAAATTTAATTATTGATCTAAATAACACTGTATAAATATGTAATAAATGTAACACTGATGCGAACGAAAGAATAACGTATCTTAGTTATGATAGATGAAGTATCTCTTATTGCCGCTATTTAAACAAAATAAAATAAATATTAAAGAGGACCGTACAACAAACATGTTTTCTTCCTAATGTTCATTCCCGGTTTTTTAATAACATAACACACATAGTTACATACAATCGCATATGTTTACAAAAGATAACTCGGTATAATTATATTGAGTAAGTCATATGTCCTCAATTCTAAAATATAATTGAGGTAGTTAATTAGTAATTACAGTTGTGTATCGTATGATGCAAATGTGTCCAATCGGTGGTGTCAAGGCTTAAATGACAACACTGCTGCCATCTACGGCATTTATGTACCTAAAATAAGAAAAAAAACACTGCCCAATATTGAATTACATAGTTTAAACATTTTTTTGTTTCTTTTCATCGAAACGTTAGTTTAAAATGAAACTAGATTTATATTGCAGTGTTTTATTATTTTTAGCGCCATCTAGTGGTGCCGTGATCAATGGGTTGAGATCATTCGTTTGGTTCATCGAATTTCAACTAATATTGGGTACTAGTGATTCATTGTACTCATTATTATAGTAGGAAAACTATATCCTATAGTTTTAATGTTATAGTCCATATCAACCATACGTTTAACATAAATATATTTTAAGAAACACTGAGTAAATGGTAGATTGGGTTACTACCCAACCTTACCCAATATTCATCAGAATAAACTACGGTTTTTATTAGTAACCCGGTTTTTACATTATCCCATTTAAATGAATGAGGACAGATCACAATTAAGGAAAAACTATTGGCATTTTGCCATTGTCCGACATGCTTCGTCTACTGTGTCCGGTCAAAATACGCTATTGTAAAAACAGACTTTTAACGTATTTTGTTGTAAAGAAGTTGCCAATCAGATTATTACATTGTTGTATATGTGGTATTAAGTGGATATCAAAGTAGTCTTTCACATCTTTCAATCAATTGCACAGATTTATTTTTTACATTGGGGTAAATGTTTGAAGTACATGGTGGAGAAACATTACACAACAAAACAGCATTTCTGAGATAGAGAGATTCAGAGATTTATGATCCGCATTCTTAAGCATTTTCTATTACTTTACTTACTATTTTATATGTGTTCCAAAACTTATATTTTTATGTACATTTAATTTACCTAGCAAAGAATAATTAACGATAGACGATACAATGTTAAATTCAGGTGAATAAATTTAATGAAGTTGCCTCTTAGTAAAATTGCAGACAGTTTTTGCAACGTTCCACGAACAATGGATTGCCCGTGAGATATCAAGCTAATTTGGCCATGAGTGCCGGATGGAGGTCGCTGCCTTCTACCACGATATTTTTTACGGTGAAATGTATCGTTTTCTATGTCTCATGGTACGGGGCATTGACACGATTATTAAAAAAGATTCTTAATTTGTTATATAAAATACATTAATTAGTAGGTTTTAATTGCTATTGTTTTTTATAACGACACAATATACTATATAATTATTTGAGAATATCGGTCTATTTCTAAGTATATTATAGTTTCAAATGAATTATATTTTTTGTAATTATGTATTATTTTAATTACATTTTATTTTATTTAATATTATTTCTGGACTCTACTCAACTACTAGATATATCCACAACACGGAAATATTTTCTATATGGTGGCATGGTCATATTGCCGGATAATAATTATTCTTCAAGCTTAATCACTATTACCTTCACTTGATAAATTCAGCAGGTACACGATTTCACGGACACTTGTGACCTTTATAAAGGGCAACAAGATATAGGTCACATTTTGGATATAGTAAATAGGTAGGTTTATGTTTCTGAGTTGCTCAGTTTGATTCTCACTATAGGAAGAAATCGTAATTTATTATTACATCCTTATCTCACAACACTCGGCAGAAAAGTAATTATATCTTTTCCTAGTGTACCTTCAAAAGGCTTTCGATTGTTATACAAATTAACTAAGGGGTTTTCTAAGGCGCTGCTCTAGCAGCTACCTTTTCTCTAGCTACGTCAAAACCACAATAAATAAAAAGTATTAAACATTTAAAATGGTCAGGAATTTTTTAGCTAGGTGTTCTAGAATACTGTGTTACATACTCTACACTATATATAAATATATCATAAATATACCATAAAACTCATATAGGTACATAACTACTGAATTTTTTGTCTTTTCACTCTCAATATCAGTGCTTCAATTATCATAAATTTTATGGTGACACTGACTTTAAGGTTTTAGGGTTTTCATAAATCCATGACTCAGTACATTATGTTAATTAAAGAGGGTGAAACTTTGAATCCGGCGAAACGCGAAAGTCAATACTTTATTGTGTACAAATTACGGAATTGACTAAGTTTTTATGTATAAGTAATTTGGTGAACTTCAACTATTTACTTGGAATATACATTTGGCCAATCTTTTGGTTTGAAAAATTTGATCAAGATAAAAATTATGTTATGTGTGAGATGAGACAAAGGGGCTCACTTATTCAAGAATAATTATATGTTTTTGAGCTGTTATAATTTTAATTTGCGAATTAATCATTATTTTTACAATATCATTGTTATATTATAAAATGCTGAATATCAACTATAATAAAACTATAATAGATAAAAAAAAACACAACTTAAAGAGATTGCAGACCTGAGGTATAAGGTTTTAAATTAATATCGCCTTCATTAGGCTTTGACACAGTTATGACAACAAAGTGATCCTTATAATCAATTATGTTAATTTTTGTTTACATAATTGCTAACCGTTACTTCAAAGTTTTAACATGTCAGAGCCATAATATTGTCTTTTATCAACTAACTATTACTCATTTAAATTATGTATTTTTACAAGATTTAAGTATATTACATTATTTTAAATTTTTTCGACGTTTTGCGTACTTTACAGCGTGCGTGGTTACGGTAGACTGGTAATAAAGTGTTTTTCTTTAAATGTCATAGCCACGTAAAAAGCCAGTATTATAAACACCTAAGGAATGCATGATTCAATTCTATATGATGCGCTGGCTTATATGGTATGGTACCATAAATTATTTTTGGATATTCTAAAGCTTTTTTGTTAAGCCCACATTGTCATCTTATCCCCTTTGGAATTTTAACTAGAAGGCTTTGTGAGTTTTTACTCGACACTATACGTCCTCGTATGTTGGCTTTCTTATTGATAAAACTAAATCACGCCTGTTTTTAAGTGACCTTTTTTCTGGTAAATATTGATGTTGGTTCTATGTTGAAAAGGACATATACTAAGAAAGGTATAATGATCATGAAACCAGGATCATGGCATGATTTTTAGTTTAGTAACGTATTAAAAGACTCTATTAGTATATATAAATCTTTTGTGTCACATATTAATACCAATTTATAATTTTTCTATTATTTTATTTTAATTATTAATAGCCATTTTATGTATAAGTTAAAAAGTCAACAGGATATTAAAACTTTAAAGTCATTTTTTTCGCGATCAAGTTCGATTTCTCAAGTTTAAACAGAGAGTAGCAAATATATTTTAATAAATGAGTCACTTGAACGGACCGTTAAACATAGAAACTACAATAAAAGAAAGCATCAAGGCGCCAGTTTATTTCAATGCGCGACACAAATGGAAGAAAGTCGCCATAAATACTTATATGAGCAATTCGCTAATTTTGCACAATCCTTGTTAGCGACACAGATACAAAATCAGTATGACGCGCCGGCTTTACAGCCGAAGTAGTTTAATCCATCGCAAATCAAGTATTTTTTTAAGACAAAACGCTGACACTGCACCCGGTTTATATTTAATTTTTTTATCCAAACGATCATATTGAGATATAAAAGTTAAAGGCGAGTGAGGTATAAATTGAGTAGGAGGATGCTTTGTTCTTGAAGGGAATTATTTTTTAATTCCCTCCGATCGTTACATTTATACGTATAACGAGTAAACACTAGTATATTATATATTTGAATTGTATAATAACTTTATGATATAAACTGTTGTACGTGCAATTATCACAACTTGCTTAACGTCCTGTTAAAATGTTTGTTAAAAAATCGAAAAGCAATTAGAATTGTAGCATCTATATAAAGTAAAGTAATCTAGGACAAAGATTATATAACATTTTGATGAACACGAATTTCCAACTCCATTTTAGGCTTAGTAATAATTTCTGGTTTAAAGCGATTGCAAAAAGAGCGACGTGATAAGAAATAATAACCTTCAATTACGTTGGTAGTGTGCAAAAAACGTATCTTACCTATCAAACACAATTTTGAGTCCACACACATGAAGTTACATAAAATGCTTGTTCGAACGTTTCGTTAATAAATTGCCGACGATGGTTAGAGATTCTTTAAAGAGTTGAGAATTATATGAACAATGAATCCTAAGACTATAACTATTCCTCTATGTTGGAGGATTGTCTATATACCCGCGGGGTTAGATTAAGACGATGGCGGATTTGGCTAACAGCAGCACAGGTGTTAAATTGCGTTATTCCTTTTCATCAACTTCAATCTCCTTCGGAACTTTTTCTTACACTGCAACTTTAATGATGACTAGCATACGTACTTGGTTTAAAATTTTAGTTAATGTTTACAATTTTTTCAACTTTATAGGGCAAGTCTAAACTAGGCCGACTATAGCTATGTTCAGGTACTTTTATCTTAACTGTCGTTCTATTTGAAGCATTTCAAAATCGAAATGAAGGGTCAACCATACATCGATAAACATGGGAATGGTCCAAAAGAAGAATCAAATAGAGGAAATTTAGTCATAGTAAACCCGTTTATTATGATTATATAAAACAGTGTTAGTACCTGAAGAGGTGGAGAATGTTTGAAACACAGAATAATTTTATCCCCCTCAAGACACGGTTTCGTTCCTTGTGAATCACTGTATTTCAGCTTTGCGAAGCCGACTAAAGTCCCTACTAAAAAGTACGGCTTCCCTGATTGCTAATCAATTCAATTTATTCTGAATTCTAGGAAAGAATTCTGTTTTCGTATTATGTGCACCAACACATTTTTTTCTACTCATTTTTTATTCATTTTCAAACAGAACATTCATATCATCTGACCAAAGAGTACTTTACGGCGTTAAATACCTTATGTTGCTATAATAAAGTCTATTTTAGCTTGGTTTAGTATACGAGCTGACGTGCCATGTCAGGGCCGTTTGCATCAAATGCGCTGATGAGTCTGTGGCGATATAAGTACCTATAGGTTTAACTGCGACTTCCTTTATTCGCCTTAAGTAGGGTTATTGTTTGAAACTACTCGAAAATTAAACGTATTAAGCTTTTTAAATGGAAATATATATCTTAGTATCTAACACTGCTAATAGAACTATAATAGATACGATATATCTATCCATAGAGCTTTCGTATAGAATATATTTTAGAAAAAAAATTATAAACAAAAGGTTTATCATGTAAAAAACATTACATACGAAAAAAGACTAGGTTAAATACAGTGAATTATTGTTCCAAATACATTCAGTAATATATGAACGGTTTTACACCTGATCGACTATTCGTAATCTTTAACTGTAAAAAGGAATCTGGACTCTCATCGCAAACTCTGTTTGCATTAACTATATGACAGTTAAGGTATAATTTGACGCTAAACAGAACACGTGATCTTTCTTTGAAGCTAACCATGTAGTAGGTATATGATTATACAGATACCCTATCTGTCTTTGAACCGTTTTATCGGAAAATTTAATATTACCCTTAAATTTGAAAAGAAAATAATTACTTTTATAATAACCTCACGATCATTAAAATAAAAGTATTCCAAAAAATGATTACACGATTATATAACGCGATAGGCTTAACCAGAATTAGTACCTAGGTTTATAGTCTAGCTAGCGCCTAAAGACAAATATTATAATTCCCCTATGTTTGTATTTACTTAAGAATATGTAAAGAAATTTAAATTTTATGAAATATAATGTTATATTTTGTAATCTTATAGTTATAATATAGTATAAATCTCAAAAGACTACAAATTTATTTGTAAGCGGTTATAAGATGCCATAAAGAGAAAAAAACAAAAAAAAAAGGAATGGAGTCAACCGTGACAAATTTCAAACCACAAACAGTTTTTTAAAACTATTTAAAAAGTCAGTATGGCTTCTACTCTTTTTAGTATTTGAGTTAATGCTAAAATAATTTTGTGTGGAAGTTTTTATAACAATTTTTTTATGTATGCCGTTAACAATTGTGGCTTAGTTAGTGGTCAACAAAAGGCAAAGAACAAAAAAATTCATTTCCTACGATCGTCAATGAATGAAATAAATGACTATCATATGTGGTTTCAAGCAGCAGTGTAGTTAGATAAACACCTTAATTTATTTACAACGTGATACCTAATAGGGGTTTATAAAAAAAATCTAATTATATCATATTTTAGAAAACAATAAGCATTATATTTTATTTTATGGAACAGAAAAGGTGATTAACCTAAAGAAATAAATAATTCATTAGATACTATTTACGAGGTATTGTATTAAGATTCCCATTAATCTTTTAATTAAACGTAATTGAATCCAATTTAAAATAGAAAATATCAGATTTAGCAGAGAAAATAGTGTTGTAATACACCAGATTTTTATAATTCCCAAATTTTGTACATTTTATTATTGTACGATTACATTTCAAGCAAAATAGTTAGTAGTATTATCAGCAGAATAAGTTAAGGGAAGTTCTTTGTATGTACGTATTCCCTATATGTATATATCACTGTATATCACGAGCGGTTTGCCAACTGGCAAGCAATAAGACACCTATTGCTAGCGATTATTATGGTAAGCTTTTGGCATTGTTCACATACCACTGATCAACTAATTTAGAATTTTTTATCATAGAGGTAACAAATCTCTTAATTTACTTCTACGCCACCGTTCACCAATGGCGGGCTTCGAGCTTTGACGGGTTGAGCAAGAAACTATCCGCCATTCTTTTTGATCGCCAAGTTATTTGCAAGTGTTTGAAAGGAGCAACGCAACGCAAATCATGTTCTAAGTAAGCAGAAAGTGTCCAAATTATTTATTTTCAAGAATAACGACCTAATTATCTAACATTTCGACGAAAGTGAACAAATGTAAATCATTTCAATACAATTACACAGCCCAATGCGCCCTATTTTGAATACAAAGGGCTTTTGGCATTCGTCGTATATTTGATTAATGACAATGCGCCTTGCTTTTGTTCAATTTACATTAATTGGTAGGTATTTCGTTTATTTGTATTAAAATATAAGCAACAAGTATCGAAGTAGCAAGCTATGAAACTTTAAAAGGTTCATCAAAATTTAGAATTGAATGGGTCATATAAATGGATATCAACAACTGCTCTTTTCTCATATAGTTACAAGAGAAGGCTTATCACCTATGCATAATATTACATATACACAGAATAATACATGTATAATATTATTTATAAATAAATAGTAATCTAATATATAAAATTCTCGTGTCACGGGGTTCGAACTTGAACTCCTCCGAAACGGCTTGACCGATCCTCATGAAACTTTGTGAGCGTATTGAGAAGATCTGAGAATCGGCCAACATCTCTTTCGCCCCATTAAATGTTAAGGGTAGTCCACCCCTAAAATTTTTATTTTATTTTTAGACAAAAATTTTAGTTTCTATTTTTTTTAATGATACAAAAATCACAATTAAATTTTCACCCTTCTACGATCAACCCTTATTTTTTATTTATAATTTGAAAATTGAAATCACTTGTATGGCAAAACAACGTTTGCCGGATCAGCTAGTAAATTTATATAAAAAAGTGAACTCAGGGTGTCAGCTTCCTGCGTACATTTAATACGAGGTATAAACTTTATTAAAATTGGTCCAGCTGTTTTCACATGAAAAAGTAACAAACATAGACACGCCCTGACACACTTCCTCCTTCATAATTTTAGTTAGATAAGACTAGTATGAAAAGTGATCCTTTATAGGAAACATAACCTCTAAAGCCAAGATTAAAAAGGACGTTTTCTTTAGAAATTTGTGAGTGATGGACATGTCTTTGAGAAAGTAGAAAGTGAACATTTAGGCCCAAAGGTTATGAAACATACAACAGTAGTGAAAAAAGGTCATCAAGAAAATACAATTGTATTTATACTTAATGAAAAGATTTAATAAAAAGTAAATAGTACCTGTCCATAAATACCTTCTGCGGATACACTAGCATTGAGATATTTTCTTGGTCAATATAACATACTATCAGATTTCTTCGAAGGTGATTAAACAGAAAAAATCTGGGCAAGTACGATTTGGATTCGCCCAACAAGCATTCTGTATAAATTTAAATATTATAAATTGCATAGAAATCCACAGTATCAGCTTTAATTTCATAATTGTATAATTTGCTAGCGTTATGCGAATCTTAAAAAATATTAATGAGATATTGTAATACATCTTTACAGTGTTGTATATATAGTGGGTACTGTTCAAATCGTTTCAAGGCATGGCTTAGAATTTCATACACATATATGATAATCGACCATCGCTGTATAAATGGCTAATTTGTATTACAATTAGATGCCTATAAACACAATCGCCTTTGTTCCTCGTCCTTGACTAAAGCTTGGCGCCAAGAGACTGCCTCTACCGGCTTAGGGCTTATATTTAGAAATGGCAACTTTTGATCGTATAATACTTGACGTTGCTTAATTGATATAGATTATAAACGCAGTTTTAATAGCAAAACTGAACATTAATAGAAATAATTGTATCATTATAATAAAGTTAATGCAAATGAGGTGATCCTCCTAAGTTTAATGTTTTATATACATACGAGTGCTTTATAAAGAAATTGTAGAAAGTAAAGCAAATAGCTACAATAGGGTCAAACGTGGACTAAACGGTATTCGCAAGTCAATGACCATCTTGACATACCGAAATACCGCAACAATTTTATTACTCGCGTCGTAATGCTAATTGAGACTGAACTAGTGCAATATTTACAGTATTTTAAATATATTTTGTAATTTATATAATACTGTAAAGCGTTTATTATTATTATTGTTTATGCCGACGGATGATTTTCAGCAAGTGTGGTCACAGCCAGACATAATCATTACAAAATGTCCTAATCAAACCTGTGACACCGCGTAAATAAAAAAATATGGAGGAATAATTAAATTTTAGATAGATTTTTATATTAAAATGTAGATCCAGCTAGAATACTAGAATTTCAGTACAGACAACTGTTAACAAAAAAAAATCTTGTGGGCAAAAGCTAGTGAGTAAGCTAACAAATTTATACTTACAATATGCTATTGTATGAACAATCTATCGTCTATAAATAGATACAATGAATTCCGAAGACTAGACGCGTTCCATATGGATGAGGCCAGAAAAGGGCATCTTTCACTGTTTACCCTTTCATGAACGGTTAACGTTATTTCACCAATAAATTACCAACATGTTACAAAACTTTCTATATATTAAAATTAGGTACATTTAACATAACTGGGGATTTAATAGTTATATGTGAAATATATATAAAGCTTAACAAAACAGATTCTCCATATGTATTAGTGAGTTTTTGGGGTTCGTGCAAATTTATCTGCGAGATTGATTAGAATTTAGAATGTCCTTTCATTTTTAGCCGGTCCTTTATGTCGCCGCCGCACAATGGAAGGAGAATAACATATTTGCTTATCGTAAACTAGCTCGCTATTGATTCTCACTTTGTACATAATTTCGTTATCTTCAACGCATGTCTGAACGATTCGAAAGTGATCTTGGAACGTTCGCCGTCAATATCAGTAATCGTAATGAAATATTAACATGAGTTTTAAATTAAGAGTTGATTGCTTTGAAAAGATTGATTGATCTGTATGCAATGACATGAAAGGATTTCATGAGCCTTCACCTGCCACGTTAGCGAAAATATACAGAGCACTGTGTAATTTAAATAACTTTACAGATTATTTGTTATTTTAAATAGAACGGACCATCAGTATATTTGCAGACATTTAAAAAATTATCATTGTTGAAAAAATCTCACTACAGCCATACGGTACATAATAATTTTCAAGAAGATTTATGTGATTTTTTATATTGTATTTATTCTATGAAGTATATTAACCCTGTCTAATATGTCATCTTAATGGTTATTAAAGAATCCAATAACCTATAATTGTATACACAAACACATAATTCATATATAATTATATAAGTAATGTAGGAATATAATAGCAATGAAGTTGTCTTTGTCAATAGAATAGAAGAAAATACTAGTAAGATACCTATTCAACTCAAAATGTTCTTAAAACATTTATTCCTTCTATAAGTTTAGCAAACACTCATCATATCTATGGAATCAAGTTCGCAATTTATCACAGTAAGAATCAGAGGAGAATCACGGCTGCGATCGTAAAACTCTGAGCTAAAATAAGAACGGAGGAATTTCGCATATTCAAGTTTATCACTACGAAATCGTGGCAATGTTTAATCCGGCGGGCCGAAGTATAAACTACAAGAATAACGTATAATTTATAATGTTGTAATTATATTATAATGATGGCGATTCTGATGTACTTCTCTAAAACTAAAAATCCCTAAATTTAGGTTTAGACCTGTCAAACGTGTGTAACCTATTCTGTATATTTCAACATTGACAATTTAAACCTTATTGCTATCAATTTAGAGATATACAGAATAGCTTACGCTCTCTAAAACTGTTTGACAGGTCTAAAGCTAAATTTAGAGATTTTTAGTTTAGAGTGTGTACACCAGAATCGCCACCAATGTAACACCTCACAGAGATGTAAGGGCCTCCTGAGTACGGTAATGACTGGGCTACGGTGGAACCACGCGTGTGCTATCAGACCACACACCTCGTATTTTGGGTAGGCAAGAGGTTCCCCACGGAAAATGTGCACATTCAAAAATCACTAATCCAGACATTCACCGAAATTTGTTGCATTTTGAAATTCAATGCGACGCGAACTCTGTGCTTGGTGATTCTTTACATTTATTTAGTATTTTCTATAGCTTCAGCAGTTTCCAAGTTTAGGAAGTTCTTCAGTAGAAGTTAGAGTCTTGAAGTTCATTTGATATTAATATACAATTAAACTATTGTTTAGAATTAAATTAAGTTTAAGAAAACCATAAGCAATAAAATCCATCTTTAATCTCTTTACATTTATAAACTTTTAGTATACCACTATTATATGAGTTACCGACCTCGAGGGAGATATAACAACATTATTTCTTGCAGTTTAATAGCTATAACGTGAAATTGACGTTTCACAAAACTTAATTTAGGCAATACTCTATTTATGGAAATTATACCTGGTGTAAATCAAAATGAAAATGAAGCGGACGCAACAAAAAGACTAGATACTTATCATGAATAGTTCAAACATAAATCTTGCAATAAATATGACGGTTTGAAATACGTCTTGTTTTTCTAAGATATAAATTATTTTGCGAAATATTAAAAAAAAAAATAAATTGGAGTACCTGGGCTAATAATCTAGAACTCCGAAAGTTTTAAGTAATTTGTTAAACTGGTAATGAATATAGGCATATTGTACGTTCGGTTTTACACACGATTCCTATTTTTAGCCGTGCTGTACAATTCGGAGTGACTGGACCAGAATTGGACGCTTATAATTTTTAAAATATTTATAAGTGTTTTGTTATTCTAAGAGATCATTTTTAGACCTACAATATCGATAACATGCTCCGATATTGTGTTGCGCTCAGTTTAAAATATTTATAAGAAATTGTTCTAATCTTTTAGTTATTAAAGTAACAATGTACCAATAAATGTTTTTACCATTTGCCATCCCAATTGGCTCAATGGTCACAATTTCGCACGAAAGGTTTTCGCCGGATTCGAATCTTGGTACATTTTCATGTGAGATAATGAGTGGGAATTTAATGTTTGTTTACAAAAATGATATGTTAATAATTTGTGTTAGCATCTATAAATGACTCACCTTGGGGCTAACGTAGTTTCTGATATTTATTCTAGGTATACATTGATATTATAAAAAACACCACTTGTCTAAAGCGATTCTGCAATTTTATAGTGTAGGCGGGATTTATTCGCCTCCGTCCGCCTACACAGTTTTATAATAACTTTCATTAAAATTATGAAAACTTTTATTAATGGCTTCGTTATGTAAAAAGATTAATTTATAGCTAGGCTTCTTAGAGTATTGCAAAATAATATGGTGGACGAAGATTAATGTAATGACAAGTTTCAACAAAATACCCACTCATCTCTTCTTATGACAGCGTAAACTCAATTTCATACAAAGCAAACAATTAAGCAGCTTTATTTTACATTGTAATAAATGTACATAATTCTTACCAGGTAAATTATGTATCAAGGTATAAAAGAAAAATTCTTAATCTATTCCTACATATTACGAATATTGTAAAGGCGAAAGGTTGCATGCATGTCTGTTATTCTATTATATATACTATCTTATAAGTACTGAATGGATTTTAATTAAACTGTAATACAGTGTATCAGAATAAGACATAATCAATTTTAAAAAGAGTACTTATTTTTCAAAAATTAATCCCTACGGGTCTCAAATAAGGGATCTATTTGATGAAGACCGTGCAAGGGTTTGCGGTCGAAGCCGCGTGAAACAGTTTAAAATTAACTCACTATTAACTTATTATTTAATGAAGTAAAAAATATACAATATGTTGTATATGTATTTTCTCATAATAAAAATATATTTGAAAATTCAACGTGCATCCAGTCCACACACGGTTTCAGGGAAACACGCATTTATCTAACTTAATCAAGTCACGTATGTGACCACGATTTCGATTTCCAATAATTCGTCACGAATTTATCGGTTACCTAAGTCGTAATTAACCACCTAGCCGTTTAGCAATAACTCTAGTTTCTTTTCATACTTTCATTTATTAAATTAATAATCTTTCCGACCGAGTTAAGGCGATTATATCGATGGTTTTCTAACTGAAAATTCGACGACGTTATTATATGGAAGAAAAGCACACACGAATAACACTCGCATTATTTTAGGTGAAGAGTCATGTTTGTTGTTTGAGAGGCCCCTAATATGTTTATTTTATTCTGTTTTTTAGTTTTTTTTTATAGCGGCTGTAGGGATACATCGTCTGAGCAAATTTAAACATTCTACCAGTCACGGTACATGATCCTAATGACAGATGGACAGCGAAGTCTCAGTAATTGGTTCCCGTTTTTACCCTTTGGGTAGGACCCTTAGAAACCGCAAACATTTAATTATTACACTCAAACACTTTGTCCATATTGAGACGACGATGTAACTAGCAGATGAAATTGATAGATTTTTTTAATGAACCGGCACTTCAACTGAGATATCTATAACGTCTCAAGACGTTGCGTCAATAATACTTTAGTTTTGCTATTCGGTCCTTTAAAGTTAAAAGCACTCATTTTAAAATTGTTACCATACCTATACAGGGAAAGTAGTGCCAATTATATATTATTAAAGAGAATTTGGAAAGTGAATCAATATATTGTTACGTATCAATTTCGAGTATCTCCTTTGATTATATAAGATTTATGCAAGAAGCTATAAAATCTATTAAGTGTTTAACAAATAATTACCTAGTCAAGCAAACGCTTTCACATTATAAACATGTGAATTTCTTACCTTGCTATTGACAAGTTAAATCCAAAAACGTCGAGACACAGGGTAAACTGAAACTGTAATGAACAGCCTGTAACCTAACCACGGACAGCGAAGGACATGGACATAGAACTTGTTCACCTCGCATCCAAGGACTTGGAGTATACAGTCTTGTAATAGAGTTCAAATTTGTGCGGAAAATTCTAATGAAGACATCAAGCCAGCAGAGCGTGAAACATTAAAACAAGACTGCAAGCTCGTCAGTACGTGCGATTGTTTACAACTGTGAGCGCAGAGTTGGTTCTTCATAATTTGAATTTGGAAAGACAGCATTTTTATTATAGCTTGAAAATGCATTTCAGAAGCGGAAACGGATATTTGTTGTTGTCAAAGGATTTTTACTTGGATGTCAAGCGTCTGTATTTGTAACAATTTTTTTACACATACTATAATTAAATTCACATCTATATGAAAAAGTAACGAAAACATTAGTAGGTGGATGAATGTTTAAATGATTTAGTACGTAACATATATTATATAAGTTTTTAAAAGCATTCGTTTATTTGTTGATTCATTAAACATATATTGATGTGATTTGCATGAATGGAGGATACTAGACTGTAATCAAAGTGTAGGAAACGAAAGCAACCAACAAAATGCATTCAGATTCCCCTACGGATATTGAAACAGTAAACTCTGGACATCTGTTTATCGACCAAACACGTAAACAAATATATTAAAACTTCGTCAAAATGGCGGCGGTAATTAACACATGCGGGCGAATGAATTGAATGGGGCCTGGTGATTGAGGAAATCGAGTGAAGAGCATTGAACTGGACCATTCGTCGTTCAAATGATTAACTCATATAATTTAGTGGTCTAGCCCCATAAATATGGAATTCGATTATACACTGGTGACTGTTTAGAATTCATTATAAACTAAATTTTTCAGATATTAATTATATATTTAACGTTTTCAATTTTGAAGAGTTCACCTTCTAATCCTTCAATAATATAATAATGGAAGTCCTGAAAATTTTCTGTAATTATTTAAATTGATTTTTCGAGATTTTAAAATAAACTTTAAAAACTAGAATCCTATGCCTTTTCGACATGTTAACTACGCTGTGTGTCGACATGGATTTTTTCGCACAAAAAGCGTACTTTCGCCAATGGAGTACTTTCTATTGTATTCACCAATGTATGCGAAAGTCGAGACAAAGGTTTTTAAATACAAAATTACGACAGAAAGTATTGGCTAATATTCTATACATTATCTTCTACCTACTGTTATTACGTAAGTCCGTATACTGACTCCAAAAAGCCCCAATGAGGAAAATAACAAAGGCTATGCTAAAATTTTGTATTTTTTCGAACGCAGCTTTCTTCAAAAATTTTAAATACAATACTTTTATGAAAACAATAGTTAAGTAATTATTTTTTCCGTATGTAAATTTACGTACATTTACATACATTTGGTCAACTTTTTGTCGGTTTACACCCACAAAAACCGACTGTCAAAGAATACTACTATTCATCCAAAATTGTAAAAAAAAACAAGATGCTATATTTTCGAACTCAATGAACCAGTTTTAACTTGGAAACGTCACATAAATTCACTAGATAATTTCTAGTGTCAAATATTGATGCATGAAGTCGGTGTAGTGGGTTTAGAAAGTTATATGAGCAACTTTTTACTGACATTTCGAATGGTAACCTGTATCTCCATATATGATGAAGCTGTCGCCCCTTGCCGGGCTGACTCTCCAGCAATTAAACTTTTTCTAAGAAATTATTTATTAGGTGTTTTATGAGTTAAGAGTTGTGAGATAAAATCAGTGGCGCTTCAGCCTGATATAGAGCTCAGCTTTCTAATGTTTCATATGGTGCTCGTATAAAATGAACTTAAATATTTAACTTACAGGGTTCAAACGAGCTCCGAGTGTTTATTGAAACAATAAGCATTTAATTAAAAAATATAAGCTATCATAGAAATAATGTAATTTTAGACAGTGCATTATAACTATTTATTTTCGAACCTTGACGTAGCTATTGAGTACTTAGGGCACGCGGCCAAGAGTTATTTAAACACTTTATGTGAACCTTGAACTTTGTGTCATGCAACCACGGAGTCGTCTTACCACCACGACCATCCTACCCCATATGACCATAGTATAAAACTATTTTTTTATTTAAATTTCAACAAAAAATGTAGTGCTATTTATGTGGCCGTTTATGTTTGGAAATTTTCCAATTTCAAAAAGCGATTGCAAGTTAAATACAATCAAATTCAAATCAGCCCAAAATTAAAGTTCTGAGAATAAATTAACCGCATTCAAAACTTTTTGGACGTTTAAAAAAGGAATGCTTTTAAACATGAGGGCGTAACCCTCATGCGCCCCGATATAACGATTCCGACCATTCCATATGGGATGTTTGAAACCCTAATCTAACTTAGTGATACCGAATTTGATTATTCTCGTAAAGAGCAACCAATTCCAAGCTTTTAGTAAGTATTCTAATTAAAACTCGTAACAAATAAGTAGATCTGAGCAAACTTATGTAATAACAAAAAGGATATATAGGGTTTCAACGCTAACGTTCGAAAAAGAGTGGCATCGCTGATGAGTCATATTCGGCACAGCTCAAATGGTATCCTGAGTGTGTTGATATCAAAAGAAGACACCGAATTGTTAAAAAGGTGGCGTTCCGTTCATGCCCCAGCTTAGTTTTTTAAAGCCTTACTTATCAAAACTAAGATAGCACTTAAGTTTGAATTATTACTAACTTATTAACCTATTTATATATGGATCTCTGGTCTGCAATAAAGTTTTATTATTATATTCTTCGTAGGTATGTCTATTAACAATATTCTAAAGTAAAGAATAGAAAAATACACATATCGTCTGAATACAAACGTTTACTAATGATAAGAATCTGTTTTATAAATGTTCTGGACTTAAGACACAAAGGTTGCTGGGTTAGTTTCTCATGATAATTGCTTAGAATGATAAATGCAGATAAATTAAAGGGCAACAAAATGTCTTAAAGAGACTTATACAGTTTACAGTTTTTAAACACAATGTTATTTCTTCGGTTCAATTCAAATTTGTCAAAGCACACGCTTATTTAATCTAGAAACTGATTTAGTCACCATGTAATGAGTTCATATCGACTTTCCTTCCTGCTCACTGCGGTTTCAATCTATTTCATACTTAAAGCGGATGCAAAGATGACTTTGGATAATGCTTTTAAGTTACGCATATAATGCGGGTATATGTAGTTTGGCCCGGTATATACAGTTATAAGAGTTTCAATTAAGGCCAGGCGAGTAATCTACTGCGGTTTTTTTTTGTGTATGTGATTCAAGAACTGATTTTCTGTATTTTAAAATGGAATATTGTCTGGGTATTTATAACCAATATTATTTGTATAGTGCTATTTTGACATAATGTAGGATTATTTAATAAGTAATATAAATAAAGTAAAATTTAACGATATATAACGAAGGTATAGCACGCTAATGTGCGTGTTGTACGAGGGTCCGTTGATATTCTGAACTACGTTTAGGTAACGGATATTCAATTGTTGCTTGCATAAGATTTATTATTCACTATCCTCCTACGCTAGCTGGACTGGCACCATATAAATGAGAAAGCCAGTTTACGAAAGAGGATGCATATCATTTGGTTCTAAATTTGAAATCAGTTTAAACTTAAATGTAGTCTTTTTCGATTTATGAAATATTTTATCATATTGTCATTTTTGGTAATAGACACTAGTAGACATATACGTCCTTTCGTAAACGAAGGGAAAGGAAAAATGCACATGATTTACATAACTACATACTTATGCAATGTAGGCATCTTCGAAAGCATTTGAGTACAACCAATGAACACGGTACTATCGGCAGAATAGTTCCAAAGAGACGGTATAATAGCCGTATGCTAAAATAAAATATATTGTTTAATAAGTATTATTTTTTAGTATTTCTAGTTATCCGAACTTTCTTAATGTCTAGAGAAAAAGTGAACTGTAGAGTACTCTAATTCGCTAATGAAATTTGATTTTAGAATTCTGGCCTAAGGCTTTTTATGTTCAGAACCAAAACCCAAAAATATTTCGCAATATGTTAAAAGCGAGAGAGCTGCAAAGTAGGTGGAGAGCTCCATAATAAAAAACTACCGATAGTGTTTTTTCGCACTTGAACTTTCTCCAAATCTGTATATAAGATATCCAGTAGGGCTATTCCAAATTCCGCAACGTTTACCGAACGACACAAGATATGTTTTTGCTCAAAATATATAATTTATCTACAATTAACTTAATATAGGTACTATAACGATAATATAGCTTTACTAGTTTGGAATTGGTTTTATTTTTATAGTTTTTTGCATCCAATTCAAGAAGTTATATTTCGCATCAAACGCAATATTTATTTGAGAATATAACGATTGGGTACCTAAAACATATAAAAAAAAACACATAGGTTCCAAAACAAATTAATAAACATACTTTTAGTTAAAATCGGAACTTGAATCCGAGAGCAAATATCTCCCAGGATATTTCATTAAAATTACCCATTCAACTTAATAGAGCCGTCAACAATTTCCGATATAAATTCAAATTTAAAAAATTTAAACATTTAGAAACTCGAACCTAATACTATAATAATTAAATACTAATGCTATCATCTTCGAACAATTATTTCATATCACATTAAAATATAAATTAATTTTATTTATGAGCAACATCGGAAATGTTAACGCAATTCTGAATAGACCTGCAGAATCAAGATAATGCTGACCGTACTGACTATCGATTACACTACATGAGCTGGGCAATTTCGCCGGACTCGCTAGTTTGCACACAGCGTCATGGACGTTCCATTTTTACCACTTCGTAATCCGCCTTCAAGATCACAGGATAAAATTGCAATTGCTTAATGTAATATCACATTCTGTGGTAAGGTTTGCTGTCAAATAAAAATAACTACTAATATATATATAGTCTATTATAGGCCCGAAGGGAGTGATTGGCAAATAGGCTTTAAAAAAAACGCTTTTTCACTGAAATTTAAAAGATTTTCTTACGTTTCTTTATTATGAAAGTGATAAGGACAAATAGCATTCTTTGCCTGGACAAATGCTGTCACCAATTCACAAATACAAAATTATAAATTATTAAGAATACCTGATATAATTTAATTAATAGCTATAGTATAAAATTGTTGTAGCCCATGGCATGTGGTCACTGATAAAATTGCCATAATTTATGTCTAGGCTCGGGCTATCAGACTAGCTCGGAGTAACCGCCTACCACACGGATAATATCTCATATATAAATTTATGTACTGGCTTTAATGAAAATAACTCTACGGATATGTTTTACAGTTAATATATAATTTAAAAAAATTCCTTATAATCGCTATATATCTACGTGCATATTCATATACATTTTAATGTATCTTAATTTCTTTTAATTTCTTCATTGAGAGTTTGCATCAACACGAAAATTAGTGTCGAATAGTTATTTACATTGACATTCCTTTTTTAAACAACTTATTTGTAACTGTCAACCACTAACGATGAGTGAAAAGATTAATGATAAAATACTAAAGAAGCAGTGTAACGACCTAACGTGTTCTTCACGTTGACGTATTTATAAGATAACGTTTATCTTGTGATGGATTAATATAGATATATACATATATATTACACGCAAACATTGAGAAACGATGGCATTTTAAGATGGCTTTTAAGATAGAGTGACTAGACTGTTAGAATTCTATTCCCGTTTTTATCAACACAATCGAACGAAACTTTTGAAAGCAAAAACGATTTCTGAATACATACAATTAAGAGGCCTTACAAATATAAGACTTATAAACTTCGCTTTGGCATTGCTTGTGTAATACCCGTGCCTAAAGAGAAGTCGAATTGATGACGTATAATTCAAGGATGGATTATGCTCAATCGGCCAATCGTTCGTCATCAATTCGAAAGTGAATTCAATAGAGTTTTGCAGAATACGGTAACCGCTTATTTTTAAAAAATATAAACGATATAACTATATATATATATATAGTTATAAAAGCTTAGTTCGATACGAGGCCATAGTGTGACGTTGTGTATCTAGGCTGGGAAACCATCTTATCAGTCTATCTTTCACACAGGTTTTCTCAACCCCACACTAATGAATAGACCTGGTAAGTAGGTTGTAACTTGTGACAATTTCATACTAAGGAAGAAAATGTTAACGTTAACTGAGATTTAAAATAAATAATACTTATAAATCTGAAATTTTATACCGGCTGTCGCTTGCAAAGAAATCTGATTATATGCGCGAAGCTCTTCACATAGCCATATATTGCAAATGTCTCATCTCATGTCTGATGAATCAGAATTCCAATAATAGCAAAGCAACGTGTCATTAAAATACTAAAGCTAATAAATTATTACGGTACATATATGTTAATATGACGGTGAAACGAAGCAAAAACACGAATAAAGCAATAATATACTAATTATTTAGTATTACTTACTTTTCTATGACATAACTTCTTAAGTAATCAGTATAGAATATAGAGATACTAAAACGCTGTGTGTGTATATATAGTTTTTATGTACAGCCGCGTAACAATTTTGTAATATTAAGTAAGATACAAAAGACAACATTAGTATAATTTCTACATAAACGTATAAATTTATTCTTTAAGTTTGATGAACTAAATTCTTCATTACATGTATTTAAAGCGAGTTGCAAACAGGAAATTAAAGCGCGATTTAAATTTAACAGTTCTTTTCAATACTTGTTCAATTTAAGAAGAATATATCAAGATGTCTCACGGTTATTAAATGAATGAAACAAAAAATTCGTTGAACTGTTGATAACTGGCATTGGCGGTATTATTGTAATCTATACGATGTTTAGAAACACAATATTGTTGTATTAATGTGGTCTGTGTACAAAGATGGATGATCTTAATTTTTTATTCCAATCGAGATTTTTTGCTTTTTTTTTTTTTTGAACTGGAACATTACTTGGGTTCGGGTTAGCCTAGTTTTATGAAGAAATTAAAATATTTTATGATGAGTTAACTCCCTAAGGTTTATATAGCCCTCCAAAATAATGAAGTATCCTTGGTAAAATGGACATTCAATTACAATCATTTGCCGAATTCCTCATCTAACACAACGTATATGGACAATCTACTCAGTATTTTATTAAGTTTCACATGACTCTTTAAGGAGATAATATATCTCCTTAGAAATATAAAAATAATTAAAAAATAAGTGTCAAAACTACCGTTAACCGTTTAAAATTAATTGAGTTTGTAAAATTGCGTGTTAAAAAACGAGGTCTAGTCGTGACGATGAATTTACGTTGGACTAGAGCTTCGACCTCAAAAATGTAAGGGAAATAATATACAAGTATAAAGTATATTTAACTTTTATTTCGACTTAACGAATAACAATCCAAGCGAAAGTGTATATTCATCACCTTAAACTTTATTAAGATTATAATAAATATTATGCTTATTAATTAATAATTAACGTTAATTAATTATAAGCATTCTCCGAATGATATAGCTTCCTAGAAGTATATGTAACTGTTGTAGGAACTAGATAAGAAAGGGTCGTATTTTGATTGGTTACTAAAGTTGAAATAACTTTTTAACCCAAATTGATACAAATTTATTATATGTTACCAGTAGTTATCAGGAACAAAACCCTACTTTATAGTACGGAAGAAAATAGGTTTAGGTCGATATGTGTCTTATGAAACTAGGTCAGTTTCGGTGACTATGTACAAAGTATTTATAGCAACGTAAACATTTTATCACATGTTTTAACCAGCTCGAAGCTGTGAGTCATACCTGGTTTATTAATTAAAGGTCAGAGAATCTATTCATTTATTAGTTTATACGACAGCAGTGACGCTTGTGCAAATTCTTAAGCGAAATGGAGCGGGTGATAACATTGAGAGAAAATGCTTATACGTTAGATTCATAAGATTCACAAAGCAGACTAAACTAACCAATAACAACGGTTCTAATTAAATTTAGTCTCTGGATGAATAGATTTTAGACACGCACACAACACTAGCTAGATAATTTTCTGATACCTTAGTTACAATAATACGCATAACTACTCACTATTTCTTTTAAACTATAATATTTTGCGCAGATAAAATCCGTCTAGAAGCCATTTGATTCAATTATGTTGTTAATTCCTTTGGGATAGAAGTAATTTTTCTGCTCTTTGTATTATATGTGGGAGTCTGTTAGTTACTGATAAGTATATCAGTAATCATATGTTAGTAAATATCAAAATAATTTTATATTTGCTTCATAAATAAACAGTGTTTATGAGACGATGTCGCGTTTTGGCAAACATGCACTTGGCATAAATATGACGAGACATTTTTTCGTTTGATCTCAAGATAACCAATATTACGGTTGACTAATCTTCGTGTCCAGAGCATTTTAACTATATTTCAGATATAATGTCACTCCCCCCCGGGGGTTTTAAAAAATTTTTTTTTTTAATGGGGGGCCGGGGCGGCCGGAAAGGACGGGCCGTTGCCAAGACACATTGCAAAAAAAAAAAAATATGGTGGTTTTTGTATGTGACGCAAATAGTTAAATTTCCTCCTCTAGGTGTAGTGTATTTCATTCATAAGCGCTTTCGTCATTATCAAAATAAACCACCTATAGACATAATTCAAATGAAGATTTTTTTATGTGGCAATGAGAGGTCGGAGGGTTGAACCGCCTAAACATTAGAGTTAAGATTAGACATACTATGAAAGGTATGATTTTATTGTAACATAAATTATAGGAATAGGAAAATAATTTCAGTAGACTATTTAAATATTCAAAATTTATACCCAATGTATGTGATATCTTAATAACATTGAATGCAAGATTAGAATTACTGTAAAATTTAAATTTACGTTTAAATTTATATATGTATACAAACATTAAAATTCTCGTCGCATAAATATTAAAATATCAAAGGATGGTCGGAAACACCGGTAGCTCGTATTATGCATAAATTACGTGAAAAGTGAGAGTGGAAAATCGACACCCAAATCGTTCATTAATTAGAATTTTCTCGGTTCCATTTAAATAACCGGTTATGATAGTTACATAATATTAGAGCCGAAAGTAATTTATTTAAATGACCAAATTTATGATAAAGTATTCATCTATTGAATTTTAATTCATCTCTTTTAATTATAGCGTAAACACAATTTGGCTGAGGAAGTTTAAAGTTTTGTATGAATATCTCTTACTTCGTTAATTGTTTTCGCTACTTTGTACCCACGTACGCTGTGTTGAATGTAGAAACAACAGACTAGTATAATATATCTTTCATAGCCAATACTGGTAAAGATATATAAAAATATAATATATGTCTTCTATCATATTCACACTTCGTCTGGTTAGTGTGAGCTATCGTGAATCGAATTCTTTAATACTATTATTAGACTCAAGTGCTTCGATCTAATTATTTTGAGTGTTAGCGAAGACGTTTTGATAAGAGGTTTCAAGAGAAACGTAATTAAAATTTAAGAAGAGAAAAGTGTGGATATATTACATACATTTTTCTCTAATAACTATAATATAGACCCTAATTCAAAATTGTGATTTTGTACTCTAAGCCTGATCTTTATCATTTTTTAAATACTTATTTGGATTTGACATACAGAGTTGCCATACTCTTTATATCGTTGAGTCTACCGTCCACTGGGAAAACATTTTTAGGACAAGTAGGGGACTTCCGTCCTTACTAAAAATAGTTCCGCCTAGGTTACCTTGCGTGAAATATGCGCCAACACTAAGAGATAAAGGGCAAAGAAAATATTCGTAACAGCTGCAAAATACTACGACAATAAAAACCGCAATACGTAAGTATTTAACGAATTTAATTTCAAAGCAATCGAACCAGAGCAACTTAATTAACGTCAGGTCGTATTTCAGACCTTGAAATACAACTATTAAGGACAGCATTTAATACGACTTCTCACTGGCATATTTTGAATTATATAGAACATTTTTATACATCTATATGAAGCATCTCTGCAGTACTACAGAATATTTGGTGCTGTCCATAACTATGGTATTGTAGTTGGAATGAAAGTTTCAAAACAATGTTTTTCTCTAATGAAGTCTTTTGTGCACAGAAAGAAACCTTGTAATGAACAACCGGGGTTCGAATGGACGTGCTGAAAGTTAAAGCGAACACTTAAAAACTAGGCAAGCTATTGTAAAAATGTCATCTATCTATTACATAAGAACTGGGTCGAACATTAACGTGTGTCAGCTCAATTGTACGATACTAGCATTTCAGTTGTGAAACAAATCACGTCAGAAATGCATTGCTATTTGCTACATTTTATATTATATAAGTCATATATGTTTGTCTTCTAAGCAATATCTAACATTATGTATATCATATACATGGCAACTTATGATTTAAACAGTAATTTATCGTAAACAAATGAATGTAGTATAATTTTCTTAAAAGGCAGTATTTACTTTCTTTTTACTTTTTATATCATGACATTTTAAAGAATTTTATTCAATAACCTGTCTATCTAGTAGCGGTAAGTCCACAAGTGTAAAGACAACTTTCTAATAATACAAGTAATTAGTTTTATTAATCACCTATCAATTAAATGATTACTTATTAATTTTATCAATAAGAGTGCGTAGTAAGCGAGAACCTTGTCAAATCAGTTTGGCAGGTCTCATTCTCATTGTTCTCTACATCTTGGTGTAGTCCGATGAGGTTTGTTTTAAAAAGTAAGCATTAGCAATGAGTATTTATTAAGCTTTACCTAGTTGACTTGTATCTAACTAGGTATAAACCTCATATTGCAATGATTTTAAACTGCGTTCCAAATTCATAAAAATCAGGAAATGTCGTCGCGAAACTTCATCGATAGAGTTTAAACTTTATTGCCATTCGACAGTCCGTCGCAGGGGAAATAATTGCAAAGTTGGCTTATAGCCAAGTGTCTCGAAGTATGGAAACAGTTATTAGCAATCTATGTTTTCCTTACAAATTTCTTCCACTACTGACAAAACTTCATTTCGCAGCTCTAGAAGTAAATAATAAATACCCCAGAGTTATATTCATTCCATGAAACATGATCCTATATTACATATAATAAATAAAGCTTAGACAAAGCAATGTTTAAGGATTATTTATAGTGGATAATATACCTTATATCTTACAACAAAAAGGTGTTTTTATTGCTACGTCTCCTGCTTATAAATAGATGTATTCTGTTTCAATGTTATTTTTTTACACACTTTGTATATGAAATCTATGTACGCTTGACCACGTAATAAATAATCATTTTCATAGTAGTCTAAGAACTCTCATTATCCACTTGAGGCGATATGCCCGTAAGTACTTTCATCGCGAGACACTTGCCACTACAATAAAAAAAACACAAGACTATAATAATGTACATATAATTTCCATGAATAAACCTTATTTGACGCAAATAAGGTTTATTTTTGCATGTGGTGAATTATGACGCAGACTAAACACGAGGGGCGGCACCCCAGTCCTTGTCAGGAAAACTTGCCAAGCAAGTTTTCTTGTTAACTTCTTTAGGGAAATAAATTATAGCGAACCTTAAATTTATTGGTATATATAAAATCTTTTACTTTTTGCATCCTTCTTCGTAATATCGCCTCATATAATTAACTTTTTTACATATGAATTCATGAACATACAAGCAAGATATATTCAATGTTCTGTTTACTATCAGCCTAGTATAACTTACATCGGATATAACCGAATATATAAACAGGCTTTCCTGGCTATATATATAGGCTAACCCCCATATGGAGTTTGGAGTAGGTCCTGACATTACTGCTGTTCAACTAAACAAATTCTTTAGGTTTATAATAAATAAACCTCGTATAATATAGAAAAGGAAACATTATTTATCTAATTAAGGTAGTATACTAACAACTTGAGACCTATCTCTCAAACTTGCAAACATAGTTTTTTTAAAACTAACTGTATATATAATAAATTATTTTTTATATCACTATTAGAATACAGTAGTTGCTTTTACCAAAACATTTCAAATAATCTATATGAATATTACTCTACCCTCTTACGTGGATAAAAATACCAAGGATTTTCTCGCCATGACTAATGCGTGGAAAATGGAAGGGAACGTCAGCAGAATTAACGCGATAAAATGTAATTAAGGCTCAAGTTGGAGGTTGAATTTTTCGAATTTTCCCTAACGTTTATAAGGAAATATCACAAGGTAGCATCGTATTACGTTAATATTTTTAAGAGTTATGCTTAATATATTTATTATCTTAATACTCAATAGTATATTTAAGTATACCGTGACATTTGTAAATACGCAAACGTCGGAAAAATCTAAAAGTAATATACTTAATTTTGTAAAAATACATAACTTATCCGTTCAATGTTTTTCTTTAAATATTTATTATCTTCTCAATACCGACGTATCCTGTAGACTCAACATCAATCGAAATTAACCCCCTTTTTTATTTTGATTTCGTAAACGACGATACACATTTTTCAAAATACTTACTTCTGGGAATTAGAAATTGTAATAGTCTCTGATAAAAATGGAGAAACGAGTTTGCTAGAGCCATGAATAAAATTAATAGATATTAACAAACATACCCACAATCAAGTGTTGTATTATACAGTGTAAGTACGCATTAAGCATTCATCCAGTCACGTTTAAAATAATTTCCGTGTTGCCAAACCGTGACCATCTTGAGTTATTTCAATCATTATTTTTATTACCACACTGTAGTGCAGTGATTTGTGAATTCAAATGCCGCAATTGAGTTATGAAAATATTATTAAAACCTATATCTGCTATTGAGTAAGTGTTTAAGTCTGTTTGGCTATTTTTATTCTATTCATATTATGTAATGAAAAGCCAGGGCTTACATTTTATATGATTAAAGCCCTGGCTAATGAATAAAATAAATAAAAAATCTCTTGTGTTACCTTGGGGCTGACCGTATGTGATATTATTCTGCGTATATTATGAGCGCTAACATAGGATCAGAATTCTTCGATTAATACTAGCATCTATGAAAAATATTAGTAGTAATATTAATATACAGTGGTTATCCGCAAACGTATATCAAACGTGTATCACCCCATGACTTTGTAACCCAAAATACAAAACATAAGACTAATTAGTCTTCTTTACGAAACAACTGCTTAAAATTCAAACTGCTAGATAATTGAAGCAGTGTTATTATCATAAAATGAACACACGACAAGGTCGAATGAAGTTCTTTACGTGGTGAACATTTATTACAAATCTGATACGCTGACCACAACACGAACACCAGATGCAATTTTCACCTGGCCCTTGAACACCTTGTCCATTAGGTGCGCCTTTTTTAGACCTACAACCGTTGGACCTTCTTGGCCTTTTAGACTTTGAATTCCGGTAATAAATAATTACGAAAGGTCACGAGTTTCTAACGTAATGTGATTAGACTTGCTTCGTATAGTTCTTGTAGTAGGCGTACCTAATTGGAATTTCTTTGTTATAAATATATGAGTTGGTGTACCAGACCGAAGTATTGGGCGATTTAAACACTAAAAGTAGTATTTAAATGCCCCATTTAATACAGCATCATGGGTCACGCACTATATATTGTATTTCTTAATATTGAACCGTGTTTAATTTAGTATATAAATAATTTGAGATCAAACGTAACAGGATGTCTACGTCTAGTCTCGCCAATTCCTCCAATGTCTGCACATGCAACCGAAATAGATTGAAATAGTTTTCTTCCTTTATCCAAGTGAACAATGGTTATTTACTAAAGAGAATTCTGAAGGGTCTCTCTTCAGTATTAATTTTATCTTCCCGAAAGTATTAATATAATTATATCATCCTTTTTTGGAAGCATTACTAACATTTGGATAATGCGAGTATGTACTAGGAACATTGTACATTGAAACAAAACTTATTTGGATTTTTGAAAAAATTTCATCGGAAGTTTTAATCAATTGAGGTAATGAAATTGGATTTTTAAATAACTAAAACATGTAAATAGCGATATGATAGTCGTATCATCGTATTCATAAATTTAAAATTGTGAATTTTTAATACAACAAATAAATTGTTTTTATTTTTTGTAATTTTGATAAATATATTGATTACTGTTTACAATAGCTTCTATGGCATCTTAGAAAGCACTAGATAGGAATATAAGAGCTCATCGGATGAACAATCGGATTTACTTTTACGTAACGAAATATAAATAACGATGTCAACTTTTACATAATACAAGTTCGTATGACATAACAGTGAGAAGAAAACAAACGAAGAAGCATATCTTTATCGAGCTCAGAGTTAGAGAATAGGTCAGATTAATTGTCCCCAGTAAAATCATTGTTATAGGATGGAAGGCACAATGCGCGCGTTATAATCTGAAAACCAAAAATATGTCGAAGTTTTTGTTCCAGCCTTAGGTGTCTATTTAAATAATTCATAATTTAAAATTTAGGTCTAGCACTCACGACCTCGCGTGGATATGAAAAAACATACACTGACTAGGAATAATTAAACTTCTACTCAAAATTTACTTTAAATATAGTTCGAGAGACGTAAAAACATAACCTGTAAATATTTTAACGTAAACCTTAAAGCGTATGAACAGGAAATAATATCAAAGAAATTTCTCAAAACTAATATCGGACACGTAAGACACCGCCTAAGATGGCGACTTTGGAGGGTCAATAGAAATCGTAGTAAATATTTACTAAAGGGTATCGATTCGAAGGGTCATGTCCCCAGACAATATCAATACGATATCCGTCTTAAAGCTTACGATTAATGCCTCTGCACTTGTATGGATTTTTACACTCATACACTTAGCTGAATTAACAGTAACAATATTACAAACGACAATACCTTAACTATTTCTGCATGTGTCAGATTACACAGACCATCCGTAATCAACGAAATTAATGGTATTTAAATCAATCAATGTGGTTGATAAGACATTTAAATTATAAAGAATGTTCTTATCGAGAATATGTATAAAGTAATAATTTAATTTTTATCCGTCAGCTGGGTGCGGTGTTAATTAAATTTATAATATAAGTAGCCCATATTAAAAACCATCCGAGCTGTGAAATGAAGCAATTGTTCCACTCATTGTATTGAGAACAATAGAAAGTCTTGTTAAACAAACTACCTTGTTAGTCCATACAATGGATTTTCTAAGTGCTAAAAAGGACACTTAATTTTATATATTATTAACAGAGTATATAATATTTCTTAAAGAAACTTCGTTTCCGGTTGAAGTTCAAAGTACTTTTGAGGTTATTTTTTTTACATATATCATGTTTAATTTAATGTTTCTTAATTTAAAGACCTGAATTGACCTATAAGTTTAATATTCCATGTTCAAATATAAGATTTAAAACGTGCTTATGTATGTACGACTTTAAGAAAGTCACCATTGCTATCACCTTTCTCAAAATAACCATAGATTAACATAGATCCTAGATATGAGTGGGTCCTAAATCAAGATATAACTTCGTATAGCGCAAACTACGCTTTAAAGTCTGGGCGAAACCACGTAAGTACCTTAGTACTTAGAGTCGCTGACTCGCAAGATAACTTGGCCGTGTTCGCTAATGGAGCGGCGCCAAACTTCATTATGGACAAACTTTCAAAATTCATTTTGTCTCAAGCAATAGCATCACTTACCTAAAACGTTTGTAATTTTCACAAAGACGAGGTTTGTTAGCTCATAAAACTTAATATTTAACGAAAGGTTATTTGTCAAATAGCGTTGATTCAAAAACGTAGTTGGATCATATATAAGTCGTCCTAACTGGCCAACTGTGGAAACGTCGCCGTTACATTGGATACAATAAGTAATAAATAATTAAAAATAATATTTGAAACAATAGACTATACTAATATCATGGTACTTTGAAATGACATTTATTTTTTGCATGTGTGGTCTCACACTTCTAAAATAAAAAATGTGGCAACTAAATTGTGCTTCTAGGTAGTTATGTCAAACAATATTTTTTGCTAAATATTGTAAATGCCCAAAAGAGAGTGGTAACCAACTAATAACAGTTAACGTATATAAAATAAAATAACTAATATAATTAAAAACGAGCCAACTACAAAGTAATATCAATTAACATGCAAGGCATCGAAACTTTCCAATTATAAATTTATTCATAGCTCTGATATAATCCTATTGGAATGGAATGATATGTTCTTTTCATGTCCAGGCATGGGCACTTATGTTTTAATACTAGTGTAATAACAGACGGCTTAGAGATATATGAGATATCACATTATTTATTAGGTATTATTTTCTTTATGGTATTTCCGAAATTATACGTCACGTGTAATTAACGCTACAGAACAATCATTCGAGTCGATTTCAGTGGCACACGGAATACTATAAAAAATCGTTACTTTCTATAGCCTATACCTTTTTTAAAGTATTGAGCTACTTAGTTTCAATTTGGAAAACCTCCGTGAGAATGAGTCACAAAAATTTG
Source organism: Pontia daplidice (assembly GCA_963693355.1). NCBI lineage: Eukaryota > Metazoa > Arthropoda > Insecta > Lepidoptera > Pieridae > Pontia > Pontia daplidice. Next base: position 841,105 of record CAVNZL010000042.1, on the reverse strand, counting down.
AATCCCAAAGAGGGTTGAGTCAGTAACAGACAAGAGTGATTGTAAATTGTAATCTATTGATGGGCGTATAGTTCGATACCTATTCGCCTGTGTGCATGTGCATTTTAAACATTCGACATTGGAAGAAGTCCAAGGTACAAGAACCAAGTGCAACATTCAGGCTAATGTATAGTCTCCGTGATATCTGATAATTTTACGCTTCTTTAACCAAATGTTAGGTAGTAGATACATTTTAAAACAAATTAGGACCACGACTCCATTTTTACTAGTTTTTAATCTCAAGTATCAATCATTAACCTTTAACCGTAAATCACTTTTCGATGGAATTCAACGCTAACCATTTTTAAATGTACATTTATTAAAAGTTGTACATGGACAATTATAATTTTCAAGCAATATTTACCATTCGGGCGAAATTCTGTGTGCGCCTTGATCCGCATTTTCTTTTCACAATGTATCCTTTATGATTGTTCGAAATAAGACACTACACTTCATCACAACACTTCTACACTTTTATATCAAAACATCTCCACATTTCGCGTCTTTTATTTGATCAAAAGGATACGAGTTACTAAGAAATATCATTTAACAACCACTTTTCACATTGTTTTTGCACGTGACAAACACAAGCAAAGGAACTGTGAAGAAATATTATTTTGTTAAAGTGTTATAAATTTGAGCCGATCGCACATTGTATCGCTTGCTTTGACAGCTGCACGGTAGGTGCTAATTCTTAATTCAAAAAATGACCCTATTGCTACTCGCTCCGCTTGAATGAATGGCATACGAGCGAGTGAGCGGGATACATTGATATGAAGTTATACACAGATTCAGGGAGCAACGGGAATGTCGAAAGAGACATAAATAGATCGGGATTATACTGCGACCGCACAAACACGAGACTTGTATTTACGATAATATTATAAGCATTATAAGATATATTCTTCAGGAAATAAAGTCATGAAATTAAAATATCCTATTGAATGAACATCAAAGGAACACTGAGCACTTTCTATATTATGTTTGGTATTTCTGACGTAAGGCCATTATTACTCATTATTTATACGATGTAACAAATTTTCTTTTATAAATTTCTTAACTGTCAAAGCAAACCACATATTGTACGATACATTATAGTTAAAATAGCAATATTGTTAGAGTAAAAAAACTAACGTTGTTAATCGGATCGTGTCTACACCACCGCCGTATAAACGTCAAACGCGCAGGCGCTGTGCGCAAAACTGACGTACGCATGCGTTCCAACTTCACTCCGCTTAGCGGGGGCATTGCAATTCAAGTTTCGTGTATCTTTTTGTTTTGACTTTTGTTGGCAATAATATGTGGTAAATCAATTATTAACAAGAATAGTACTCACAATCATTCTCGGATTGCAAAATGAAATCTATTCTGCCAAATGGAACAGTCATCTGCTTTAAATGACTTAAACAAGCCGTAAGTAGTATATTAGGTCAATTATTTAAAAATGTATGCACGAAATTAACTATATTGCCTTTGCTGTAACTTTTGCAAATCAATTCTTCAATTGTTTCTGATATCTTATTTTAATACACTGAAAAAAACTTCAATGTGTTAAAATAAGATATCAGAAACAAATTAAGTTCTAGGTACCTACTGGTTGTTTTAAATGTTATGGTGTAATAAGGATGTACCTAGGTCGGAACTAATTTCGTAGTGACTTCTATTTATTGTGGTGCAATTTTTGCTTGTCGGGGCAACAAGTACAGTCGAAAAATGCTTTGCAAATTGGTACTGCTATTATAACGGTTATTTTTCTGCATACTTACTTACTTATAGTTTATTACGCAAATAACTTGTATGTTGTAAAGTGAATGACCTCAAGATGTTTATTGCCAGAGTTTAATTAGGTCATTATGGTACTTTTTAACGCAATACCACATTTTTAATTTATTTATATCACCTAAATTATTTTCCGTTATTTCCATACGATCATTAATTTGTTTTTTACAATAAATTTGTTGAGATTTCTTATTAACTTTACTGTTACAGCGCCATCTAGTGTGCCATTGAATTTGTAAAACGATGAATCCATTATAACGACGTATACTATTTGAAATAAGTTTATTATAAGCGATTATAGATGTCGCTGATACACATGATTTTGTTTTGTGCGATACATCATTACTGGTCATCAAACCATTAAATTTAAATTATTATGAATATTTCGTTAAAAATTACAAGTTTTAATTAAACGAATACAATATTATTTCTTAATAACTATTTTCTGTACTGACGTAAACGTCAGCTGTTAACATATAGCTAATAAAAGGATTAAAAATTATGCATCCGGACAAGGTCATGGATGTAGGTTGTAGCCGACCTTGCCGTAATTATACGTACTTTGAAATCCAGTGATACAATGTTCATCCGACTTTCCACTAGCACATTTCACAAAACCAATTATTTTCGCGCACACGCACAACACAAACGCGATCATCTTTTGTGAGATTATCAAAATCTGATATGTTATCGCTGTTATATCTTTATATAACTTGTATTCAATACCTTTTATCAAACAATATTTTCATCATCGTCACAGAATTGCACTCTCATTTTATGTGGATAGGAGTGTTCACATCAACAAATACCCAAATAAATACATTAATTGTAATATTTACATTAGAGTCGTGTACTAGAGAATTATTTTTAATGAGTAGACCCGACTAGTGTTTTGAGCAATTTTAATTAAACTGTTTTCTTCTGGCCTTATAGGCTTGTAACTATAAAGGATTGGGTGCCCGTAATCTAACAGTACGTGACTTTCCAACAAATATGGATAAGGTTGGAAGGGCCTTCGTATTTAGAACACGGCCAATACCACTCTACCAATTCCATTTAGTCATTATACTTGCTCGACTAGAAATTAATCTTGAAAACTAATTGATTGTTTTCTGACAAAATAATAACTAGAAATAGTGTTACATATATGTACATAAAATTGTGAATAAAAACGAATACACGTGTTTTAAAAAATGATTTTTTACAAATAATTAAATCTATCATAGTTTTAAATTGGAAGGTAACGTTACTCGGTTTGCATTTAAAACGTTTGTATAGATTGAACCCGTATCAAGTTAGCGTTGAATTGAGGGAATGGAAATATTATACTGCAGGCTTACCCTTTAATTCGCGTAACGTTTCAGATTTCAAACTATTTTTGATACTATTTAAATATAATATCTGAATAATTTGCAAAATTAAGATATATTGCGATTTATCGTTAAATAGTTGTGGATCGTTTGACTTTGCTTGTAATAGTAAGACTGATATTGATATTTTAAGGGCCTTTTAGTTGAAAATTTAATAATGGAAGAGATTTAAAATAATAAAGTTACTATGTGATAAGAATAACGTTTTTATAATTAGCACACAACAAATAGTAGCTCGTCTCTTATAATTAGTCAAACATAAAATATAAACATAACAATCTATTAAAATAGCCTATTTCAAGTGTTCTACTTATAAGGTTCCTAGATTTATATAAATATTCATAAGAGAAACTTTGTGTAATAATTTTCTTTCCCCTAAGGGAAATCGCTCGTGACAGACATTTAAAAACATATATTTCATTCCACCAATCTAGCAATAAATATTTCAAATATGTTGTATGATTATGATAGTATTAGCAAAACATTATATTTTTGTTATCGCGGAAAGAGGATGGTTATTATTAATCTTGCTGAACGAATATACAGCCCAAAATACGTAAACAAACACACAATTTAATGGATCGATTAATAACGATGCTAAACAATGTTATATATAACGATTGGAAGCCTAAAAAGGCTCTCTTAATGCGGCTATTAATCTCAGCCGCTATTCAATCGCTTGTTAAATATATTTTTTGTTATATAGGTACATTAAGAGTAGGTATATAGTTTATTACGAGTGTATGTCCTAATTTTGTAGTTTCTTATTTGATTAATACTATTTGAAGAAAATTAGAGATATAATAAAAATATTAGCCATCCAAACAAACACGATTAAATTCAATTTGAATAGATAAATTATAGATTTATAATCTCTATGATGTAATACGTGTTTACGAGTTATTTATTGATGCTATAAGACTATTTCGACTTTAATTTGATTATGATATACTACTAGTAATACAAGCGATAGATTTTACTAATGAAGACGTTGCTTAATTAACTTTCAATTAAATTTATCGACAGTTACGTAAAGTTACTCGTTCGTACATTGCACTATAGACACGAAAGGTCTTAATATTTTATAGCTGGAAGATATATTGAAGAATAGTAATTTGCAATAGCGAGCTTTTGTTTCTATACATTCTCGTGTAGTGGAATGAATCCTATACAAGAGAAAGCTTCTTAATACGCGAAAGAGGTCACTGTACATAATGAGAGAGACTCACCCAGCATCCTATTGACTTCTTTTTCAGTCATCGTCGTCGTCCACGTTTTTCATGGCGTTTTGTCTGAAACCAATTTTTAAACATATATTGTCTTATTATAAATTAAATGCTCACGACTCAAAAAGGAGATTTTGTATATATTTGTCTCGATAATTGAACACTTTGTACTAATTCCACGAATGCAAGTGGAATCTAGGCGTGGTTTTGCTAAAAAGAATACGTTTAGCGATGGTGGAACAATAATTCTATGGTTATGTTACACTGAAGCCGTCGTCACTTACCTTGTAAGCGTTCTACGTAATCGTGAGCACAATTTAACTATCACAGACACTTATTTCAACCATGAACTACACTTATCCTATGCTATATAAACATATTTTCACTTAAAAATAGTTAAAAGTGGTAAATAACTGGTGTAATGTTAAAAAGATTTCCCGTAACATTGTAGAGGCATCTCTACGAGGGTTGGAAAGTGAGCTACGGAAATGCGCGAGAACCTCCGAGCATTGCCGAATGCAAATAGCATACAGGGCCGCATTTACAGTACTGTTTCGAAGTATACTTAAGTTGTAATCAGTACTATACATAATTATAACAGTTACTATAGGATACTCTTACAGTTTAAAATGTATAAAATTAAGGAGGAATTGATTCGCAAACAATCTTTGTTGTTTATTGATAACATAATTATGGTAAAAGTAATAATAAATTAACACGAAGGTAAGTATTAACAATTGGTACTACCTAAAAGGCTACGTATTTTTTTTTATTGTTCACTAACATACGATAGTATATACTAACTATATTGTCACTTTTGATAGGAAAAGTTGTATTAGTTCGTCCCTGTAGAACTGTACTACCCTGCAGTGAGGTCGGCGCCATTTTCGCGCATGCGCCATGGTTTTATTTCATGGGGCAATCACTAACGTCCCGTTTCTGACAATAATATCTATACCTAGTATATATAGATATGTGCCATTGTGACACAAAATTAATTCCGCTCTATTTTTAACTTTAAATTAAATTTCTTTTTTACTTTAGCGCAGAAATGTATTTTGTCTTACTCTAAGCAGTTACAAAAGCTAAAGGGATCGATACTTGTTATGGTATGACGTCACGCCATTGACGGAACGGAAGAGCTACTTCCTCTCGATGCGGAAACTTAGCTGAAAGGCTATATATAGTGCGATTTCGTTTTCTTTTATGGTCGTGGTATCTTAATGGTCTTTACCTTATGCTCACTAATCGTTTGCTAAGGTTAACAATATAGATATAAAATATTATTTAGCTTATTATATAAGCTGATTGTGATTTATATCATATGATAAATGAAAAGTATATATTTCAATGGTTTTACGTAAACATATGTAAATATAATTTGATTCAAACCAATCTGGATGTAACAATAATAAACAAATGAACAACTGACAATTTTGATATTTAGTTGTTCAATTGTTTGTTATATTATATTAATTTGAATTTGAAATGAATTTTATAAAATGGCTTATGGGCTTCCTAGGGTACTATTGCATAGGATAAAATGAGTTGCGTAATTGATATTTTAATAACAAAATGCAAATCATATATACTATAATTTTCCAATAATTATGGTAAGGCGTTGAAGGTCATACCGCATAAGGAGGCTAATTACAATACAGATGAAGACTACGTCATACTTATTCGAAACAATGAAAAATATTGGCAGTATGCTCCTATTGTATTGAACTCAAACTATTTGTATTTTATGGCATGGTAGTCGAAAATGGACGTTCACCGCCACCTAAGTTCCAAGAAATATGACTTTCTTGGAACTTAGGTGAGCTAGACTAAACAGAACTTAAGCAACTCAGAATCCTCAACCTACTGTGGCCTTCACTCTTAGGATTGTTATTGTTTTCTTAAAACCATCACTGTCAATTAAATTTTAATTTATAGTTTTATTTTCTCTGTACGTATCCGGCATTCATTATTATATTCTGTTTATTAGTGAGTTTCACAACTCATTTATCTATCTATCTTTGGCTCTCCTTGTAAATGAGTTTCTTAAGCTATGAATATATAAAACATAACAATAAGACAACTAGGATGCTGTAAAAAAGAAATAATTTAACCTGCACCAACCCTCTGTTTCTCAGTCTACATATCATAGGTGACCTGGATTATAAGTTCTCTGGCATTGGATTGTTATATATTCGTATTAACTAAAAGTACGACCAAGAAACTTCTAATTCATTAAAATAGTCTTAAGTGTACGAAAATATAATTTTATTGTACAATGTTACATAACGTGTATATGAGGTTCCGGGTTCGTGCTCGGCAAAAATCATTATTTTCTGTTGGTACGCTGACCCTGCAGTAATATTTACTAAATATACCACAGGTGAACCCATCGATAATCGACATCACTTGTTTTTGGATTTGTTTTTCATTTTAATTTGACGTAAAGTGTACACCTATCTGAATTATAGAGTTTTTAGTTTCAATTAGAGTGTTAGAGATAATATCAATATAGAAAGAATTTAATATAACTTTATAATATAATATAAGAGAAAAAGTGTCTACCTTATTTATCCGCGTAGTCAGTTTAAAAATACGTGCCAAATTCCAATCACAATTCACATTAACAAAACACATAAACACTTCGCACAAATATTTCAAGACGACTGAAATAACGCATTTAAAATGTATGAAAACGTTCTAATTTACTCAAACGTAAAACACGTTTTATAGATATTGGTAATTAGTATCAAGGTCTACGAACTTCGAATTAAAACTACAATTTCTGTGACCTAAGATATAGATTATCTCGCGTTTATACGTATTGGCGCGCGGCACAAGACTCATATAATTTTAGACCTGGCACGACCATGAAAAATGCAAAGGTGTAATGTAGGCTGCGATGAGCAATTTACAATGTTGCTCACTGTGTGACTTATTACTATAATAACAAATATTAGAAAGTTGACATTTAACAAATTCAATGCACGATCATGGCTTGAAAGCGAATGGACACGTATTCTGGAGCAATGCAATTAATTAAGTATTAACTATCGCTTTACTATTCTTTCAGTACTATTATTAATACAAAAACGTATATATATAAAGTCGTTTTTAATTTATTTCAATGTATTTAAAATGTTATTTTATCGGCTTTGAAAATTCTTTTTCTGTTGAAGATGGCGATATGAAGCAGCATTTATCGTCGCACGGTATGTCATATTAGTTCAATGGCATCTTCAAATGTTTTTGGTGGATTTTTTAAACAATCTTTACGTATTCATAATATGGGGATTTAAAAAAGGCTTATAAAAGAATTATATTGTTGCAGTTGGTCGTCCATATATGGTATGGAAACGCTATCGTTTCTGTGTAGAATTAACAAATCTTAACAATTATTGCGCGATATTTACAATACAATAAATCTAAATAACGTCGACGATAGTCATACTGATTATGTAGCCATTTAAATTTCTCTCATTTGGTTTTTAACTTTTGTTATGAATAACCATAATTATTTATAAAAGATATAATTAAACTATACCATTATGTAATCTTATTAGTTGTTCAATTTTTAAACTAGTGGCCACAAAAAAATTTTTTTTTATTTCAGAAATCACCAATCTAAAGTCTATCGTATAACTCCAACAAGAAACTTAAGGAGTACACATAAGCACATGAATTGCGCAGCTTAATCCACAAAGGCCAGCTTTTACAACCTTATATCCTTCAAAGCTGTCTACTTTGCTTGTCACCACTGCACTATTCAAATCTTTCGTAATGACCCATGTAAGATGGCCGTCTTTTTTGTCAAATTTTTGCCTACGTTAACAATATGGCTGGCGTCAGTTCTGCCACAAGTGCTTGTTGTCATACTATACATACTTGTTTAGAATATTATGACATTAATTTAACAAGAAAAAAAACTTTCTAATATATTATAATGTTATAATATTAGTTCGATAAGATATAGCTATAGCTCTTAATTCAGTTATACAAGATTTTGCGACATGATATCGTTTTTTTCGTATAGTAACCGTGTGATCATAATATTTGTTTACAATCGCGCATTAAAAACTTAACAGGAGATAGCAATCGGTATTTTATATTCACTGATTGTTTGAGTTCTATAAATAGTACAACTGTTATTATGATGTAAAAGAATATATTTTTTTTTTTACAAGAACTTCTGGTCTGGTTAATCATGTGTATTTTTACATTACTCATTGTGTCTTTACTTTCGAATGCTCTTCAACGTTTGTTTAATGCAACAGCCGAAAATTACTTGTGAAAAATATATTAGTTAATATATTTACATATTTAATTAGAAAAATAGTTAACCCAATGTAAATAAACAAACATTATTTTCGCCCAATGCTTCAATTGGTACTATGTGATGTGTATCACGTAGGGACTTCAGACATTGTGACGTCAACAAATGAAATGATATTTATCATAATGATTATTTGATAAATGATAACAGAAACTCTATGACATACATTGTTATCGAAATTAGCACATTTAAGATCTCAGAACAAGAGAGTAAAACAAAGAGAAACGCAACCGTTTATCTTTTGTTTCTTAATTGTGATTGGACATTGGTATTAAATGACCTTCGTAAATCCGTAATCCCGGCCTGTATCTAGCAGAAACATCTGAAACGTCAAAATAAGTAATTTTAGTGGCGTGTCAAAACAAAGTATTTTTTTAAATGTGGAAAACTCGTTTGACTTCCGAAACGACTATGTTATAATCAATTAATCGTTATTAATAACCGGTTGAATTGCTTTAATGATTTTAAAGTTAAAGGTGATGTTAGTTTTGAAACATCTGAACTGACCCGAAAGAAACTCTTCATTATTATACATTCATTAAAATTTTAAGTTGAAAAAAGCTCGCACTTTTATAGATTTCTATTGGACCAATTAATTAGCAATATTCCGCGAAAAAAATACTACAAACACTCGACGCACGTTTCGCCCCGACACCGGAGCATCCTCAGGAGGTTGTTCTACGAACAGTGCAACGTTCAAACTTCCCTATATATCACTTTTACCTCTCAGCGATATTTTTAAACAGAGTAGTGTACCTTTGGGGAAATTCACCGCGTGTATTTCATGGATTGCCTCATGTCACGAATATAAATAAGCAATTTCATAAAACTGAACCAGTATACATATCGATAGTAACACAATAAAAATATGCAAGTATAATTTAATTTTGTCGGTCAGTACCCTAAGTTATGCATTGAAAGTTGCAAATATCTTCGCTGATACGTTTAACCCTAATACTGTGTACTTCAATTGGCTGTTGACTCGATTAACCTTTAACCAGCCGATAGCCAAAACCAGTGCAGTAACATTATAGATACAGTTACATACCACGTAGAATAGAACGGTATATATTAAAATCAGACTTGATTTATTCAACACAATTTAAAATCAGGAAGCTTTATATAAACTTTGTATATTAATGATAAAGAAATCCTCTGTTTTAAATGTTTAGTTACATGACGTCTATGAATATTTTATTTATCTAATTTTTGTTGCTATTGCGTCGAGGGTAGTCGTAAAATATTTTTATGTGTTAAGAACTGTATGCACTGTACTGTATTTTGTTCATTGAACTACATTCCTTTATTCCTCAATACTGATTCGCTAATATAGATGTACTGAATTCTCTGTCAGTTACTGTAATTTAAACTGTACGTTCGTGGTTCGTTTTTTCATCTATCACTATGTTTAGCCAGTATCATTGTTTCCGATATGCAAACACCAATATCTTATCATTGTGACATTAGTGGAAATATCGCGATACCGTACGCACGCGTGAGAATGTGAATAGTTTGTAAAAAAATGTGTGTGTAAAGTTAAATAATACATAAACTATGGTTGACGGTACGGAATTACAGGAATTGGAGAAGTTAAGGTATAACGCAGTTGCGCTAAGATTAACTTAATAGTCGCACTTGGATAACTTTGCGTAAATAAATATTTGAATTCTGATATATAGTATTTTTTTTAAACATTAAGCGAAATATAAATCTTCAGACTGCAACTTAAGCAACTTATACTACTTTTATCGTACTATACTCTAGGTACTTACTTTTTATGAGTTTTTTTTTGCAAGTTTAGGTTTAGGTAGTTTTTAACTATGTTTATGTTAAAAAAACGAACTTATAGTTACAACAAACATTCCTCCTTCATTTTGCCCTAAACTAAATGTTGAATTCACATTGGATGTTGGACTTTTATTTGAAGGCGTTAATTAAGAAGTATTTCTATCCACTGAAAGAAACTTATTCTTTACCCATTTTAGTGTTTGAAACGAACGGGTATAGCCATGCCATATCCGTGATTATATACCAAATTTGTTATAAATAGCTATATTAAATGTATATGTTAACTACAATTATTAAAAACACATCAAACATTAATATGAAAAAGCAAGGGTAGAAAATACTGTATGCTTGTTTGTCACATTAGAACTTTTCTCTTTCCAGCCCGTCCACATTAAATGTGAACAAAGAATGCAAGCCAGAATCTGAAGAATCCCCAAATACGAAAGGATGGCAGTTGATACTGGAGCCAGCGTTGGTTGGTGCCATGATAGCCATCAACCTTGGCCAGACATCTCTACAAAATTTCTACTTGCGAACAGCGTGTACTGTAGATTTGGGAAAACCTCCAGAGATATGCAGTAAGGGTGTGGGAGAGGAGTTCAGGGCTGCAGAGGTACTATTTTCATGCTGAATGTGCCATAAATAAAATTAGTTGTGTTGTGTTTTTTCACACATACACAACATCTTAAGAAATTTAAATAGACACAGAGGAACTTAATGTTGTCTACATGAGAATATATTTAAATCTTTCGAGAATAATTAAGTTCGACACGTAATCTAGATATTGCGTTGTGGAGTAAAGTTCATGTATTTTAAAACCACTCATGCGCAGACCAACTTATTCGTTTTTATAATTTTCTGCAACAACTTATATCTAATAAGTCTTCTGCAAATTTTATTAAATCTATGTAAGTATAATCTCAAATTACTGGAATGATTTTAACTATTTTGACGCCATATAATGCGAAGTTATATTTTTATTAAGTATTAAAAATTGTATATTTTGGCGATGGATTTCACAAAGATTTTTGAAAGATTGTACTTAATTTTATTTACAATAAATAATATAGGGACACATTTCGCACACGGCCGGTTTGCCTCAAGGTAAATCTATTTATAGCAAGTGTGTGACAATTGATAAACATATACTGACATGTATATTTTTATAAAGACTATAACACCCGACAAATATCATTATTTATTATCATTCAAACAAATCCTGTTGTTCTTACCGGGATCCAACTCCATAAACATGATGACCATTGTGAAAATTGTGTCGGTTTTTCGGTTTTTGATATATTTGAATAAATTTCCAGGTGGCGAGCCAAGTAGTAGTATCAAGTGTTAATGTGAGTCGAAGTTTCGTTGGATCTCTTATTTCTACCGTCGTCCTACTCTTCGTGGGTCCTTGGAGTGACTGCAGTGGCCGGAGGAAGCCACTCCTCATCATGCCCCTTCTGGGGATGTGTGTGATGACGACAGGGTTACTCCTCATGCTGACATTCCCTGGTGCCTCAACAGTGCAAGTACTGTATGCCGTGCAGATACCCATATCTTTGGGGGGGAACTTCGGCCTGCTGCTAGCGGCTGCCTTCAGTCATATAGGTGATGTAAGTTCTGAAATTGTTATTAAAATAGACTACGAGGCATAAATGCTTAGAATCGATTAATTTTGATTAAATCGTCGAACAAACAATATATTTAATTGGCCTGGACAAATGATCACTATACTACTAAAAAGCTATCAGTTGAAGGTTGACCACACAAGACTACGAGGTACATGATCACCAAGTTTATATCTGCAGAGAGAAATAAGAAGACAAATCTTTATCGAGTCTATGGTTTTATAGTTAGATATTTTTTAGGTTCCATAATGTATTAAGTATGACGATAATAGATAGTCGGACCTGGTCGTGTCAGTAAATTAGAGTCAATACAGAATAGCCTTCAACGAACGGTTTTAACAAAGCTTCCATAATGAAAGTGGCGTAGGTGTGTATAAATTAGTTCGCCTTCATTTGGTGAGAGAATACTGCGGCCCTTTACAGGTATGTCATGCGACGGGGCGAGATGTGACCCGAACGATGGGTACGCACCGCGCCGCAGTACAAATAGCTCACGTCATCGGCTCAATTGGGGGGCCCTTGCTGTACCGGAAGCTGGGATTCTACGGAGTATTTCCTCTAGTACTTGTATTACAGGTACTCTTAGCTCGCTTTTATGTTTTATATAAAAAAAAATAATTACTGGCGGTAGAACCGTGCTGTCCGGGACCTCGAATTTCAGTACTGTGTAACCTTTTTTTTTCGCAATTTGTTCATATTAAGTATCAAATAAATTACAATACACTGATGATCACTCTTAAACTACACCTTTCCAAATTAACTCTAGTAATACAATATAATATAATCTTTAAATAAGATAATAAAAGAATAATCTTAATTTTAAAAGTATTAAGTTTAATAAAAATACTTACATACCTCTATAATAGTTTACACTATGGCACGAATTAATTGTTATTTTAGAATGCTTTTAAGAAATATGCAATGACATTGCTTGAGGTTTTTGTTTGAACCAAACTCTGTTATCTATTATCTGTAAATTTTCAGGTATCATCTCTGGTCTATGTGGTACTAAAAATCAGAGACGTGAATATAAATACAGATAACCAAGTGTCTGTATTAAATTGGCGATTGCCGTTCAACGCTATCCAGTGCTTGGTGCGAAAAAGAGAAGGAAATAAACGAATGATCATCCTTCTCATGTTGATTGTCGCTTTAGGAGATAGAATGCTTTTGTCTGGTGGGTATCTCCGCTTATTAATAACTTGTGTATTTGGAAAAATTTGTCGCAAAGCAACGTAGTCGGAAAGATCATAGGGAAATAAATCACCGTACATGAATCCCATTAGCGTTTACTAAAATATTTTTTATCGAAGAGCTTAGAAAAATTCGCGTGTAGAAAATTAGTAATAATATTATCAGGGGTATTTTTTTCCTATTTGACTATATGCATAGCCTGCCATTAGTATGCGGATAACCTGTACCTAGACAGTAATCAGTGGAAAAATGATTTATTATTACCATCTCACACGAGTTAATTAGTATCTTATTCAGTAATCATTGGTTTGGCATGTTCAACTTTAGAACATGTCTTGACGGGAAACAGGACAGCATGCAAATCTTAATAAACACATCAATAGAAATTTCCTATTTCCTTCCTTCAATTATGGCTATTGTAAGGTTAAGTCCCAGGCGGAAAACTTTTTGAAATACTGCCTTAGTAGAACCTTTTGTCACCTTACTCTTCTGATATTACGGTTCCATCGAATGTATGTTCATCGTGGTATGGATAATGCTGTATGAAAACTAATAGAGCAATCTCTGGTCGTTTGGTCTATTAGTACACACTCGACACACTATTCGTAGAAGCAACATCCAGAGGATGCTCCGGTGTCGAAACATGCGTGTGTTTACGGATTTTTTCGCTGAGTATTGCTGTTATATTGATCTTTGAGTTTATACTAAATGCAGTTTCTTTATGTGCACTTCCGCAAAGTAACGCCTAATTCTATTAACTGCACTTAGGTCTCAATATTTATAATATTTCCTGTAAATATCTTATTTTCATGAGCGTAGAAAACCTCGCACTCCATAGTCCCACTCAAAGTCTATGAGTCTGAGTCCAGCTTTATGAGCCTCTTAAAAATTAACTGGCTGGTTTTTATTATAATATATTTATTATGATTATAATTATCTTTATATATATAATTCTTCTGTGAGTGTGTAAGTCACTGAACTTCTCTCAAACGACTGGACCGATTTTGATGAAAGTTTTTGTGTGTGTTCAAGGGGATCTGGGAATGGTTTAGATTCACAATTTTGTCCGCTGGACAATGTTTTTTTAATTAATTTTTAATTTATCAGTAGTTGTTGATTTTGGAATGTTTTACATTGGATCCGACATACGGCGCTGCCATCGCAATGTCAAATTTTAAATAATATTCGAATAATTAATTGAAAATTGAAATCACATGTATGGCAAAACAACGGATCAGTGCCGGATCAGCTAGTATTATTTATAATTATTTTAATTTGGTTTAATTATTTAAGCCCTGTCAATGTATTATTCGATTTCTTTTTCAGCGGAGGTGTTATTGGCATATATGTACTATAGGTACAAGTTTCATTGGGACGATATTTTATTTGGTTCCTTCCTGGCTTATAGGAATATTGTCAGCTTTGCTGGTGAGTATAACATTATTTTTTTTATCTATTTTAACGATCATATGTAGTAATTGGAGAAGTGATTATTTAGTTGCCTCTGTGTTCAAACGGTAATCAGAGATTTAAGAAGCCTATAAGGTAGATTCTTAGATAGTATCGCTAAGTCTAGATTATGACTGTCAAAAGATACATATAAGAATTAGTTGATAATGAAAATTATATATCAACATATGTGCATCATTCGTCGTTAACTATCGTACCTTTTTTATAAAATTAAAACAAGGAAACCTAATTAAGATATGAAGTGTGAATCAAAGACCGTTTCATATGCTCAAGATACCAAAGCTTCAATAAGTCTAGTAGTCCCAGCAGATTGAGGCAGCAAACATGCATATAAATAAAATGTTCAATACCGTTCTATAATTACTGACATTTAAGGCTTACAAATCTGGAAAGCTGCACCAAAAAAGCAGCTCGTACAACAAGTCTCAAACGGTGACGTCCTTAAAAAAGAAGATAGTCCTTAGATTCTCGAATTATACAAAAAAAAAACTTAATTCAATTCTGCACCTTGAAAAGATTGATATCCGGCTACTATCAAAAACCCACTGCTTAAAAAGAGTTATTATTAACCCTTAAAGAATTTCAAATATACGAAATAATAAATCAAGCGGTGAAAGTACTGTCCTAGTAAGTGAAGACTTTGAAACTCTACTACAAATGTGAGGATTAACAAGAAGCTGTAGTTGGGAGTCTCATAACTCATATTTTTATTCATATTCAGAGAAGTATCACGAAACCTACTCCACAATAATACTAAATCTTAATCAGAGCAATGCAGGGAAAATTCAATCCACTCTGGTCAACTTGTATACAGACCGAATAGCTTTACGTAGCTTAGATTATTCAAAAGAAAAAATATTAACTACACTTACTGGAAACAGAAGTAAACAGGTTAGTAAACGACGTTCAACAAGGTGCTTGGGTTAATACTCCGGCTTAAATAAAAATAAATGCTTCATCCCGACTCAAATATGTACTTGATATGTGAAAATTTGCGGCAATAATTGTCGTTCCTAAACCAAGTAATACTATAAATTAATACCTTAATACATATTTTGCGTCACGATCGATACAGTTTGTTGCAACTTATAATAATGGGAAAAATACAAAGCACGAGAAGGCTGGAGGTGGAGGAAGTCGTGGTTGCGGAATATAAGGGAGTGGATCGGAATCATATCCGCCGAATTAAATCGTTAACAGCCAACCTTTAGTAATAAAGTGGCCAGAAGAAGAAAAAGAAACCAGGTAAATTGCCTCACGAAGTGACGTCACGCAGCTCATTCATTCACCATCTCTTGTTACCCATAATTCTTTCGGACACGACAAAGTCTATGAAAAGGCATCGTATACCAGACTACCAATATGGTTTTAGAGAGAATTTACTCTATATGGAATCAGGTTCACATAATCACATTGTACATTGAAATGGCTCTAGAAAAATATAATGTTTACTAAACAGTGTTTCTGTATGTGAGAGTGTGGATCGTGTCATAAGATACTCGAACTTTAAAGAAATAGAAGCTTCCCTAAATTTGTACAACACGCAATGGGAGTAGGACATTCCGAGACTAGAACACAACATTATTGCAATAAATTTGAAATAGGGAATAAAATTGAATGACTCAAAATCATTTCATATAGATTTGACTAATAAAACCTCATATGAATACCAGCCAGTATATATTGAAAAGTCAAATGTCATCAATTGGGCAAATTATATATGTATCATATCAAAAAGAAACCGGAAGAGTTGGATTTCAGCTACTATAAACTGTACTGTACTGGTTGCTTGTAAACATCTACACTATTGCTATAAAATGGATATGACCCGTATGACCTTATGGTCTTGGCCTTAAGCCACCTTAGGCCTTGACCACCTCTGGGCCTTACCAGTACAACAAAACAAACAACAAAGTAAAAGTACCAATAATACAAAACAAAGTGCTCAGGAGGATACTGACAATGCTCCTTGGTACATTCGTAACGACGATTTCGCAGACCTCACTAGTATTAAAGAATGGAGATATCACATGAATGTTGACGCTATCCACCAGTTTCTCAAAAACCCCCGGAAAAGAAAAAAAAAAAAAAGGGGGGGGGGGAATAAGGGGGGGGGAAAAAAAAAAAAAAAAAAAAAAAAAAAAATTTTGCAAAAAAACGGCCCCCCTTTTGGAGAAAACCGGAAAGGGGGCTGGACAAAATTTTTTTTTAGTTAAATTTAAATTACTCGTTAGTCATTAGGCTAAATCGTAATCTTTTTAATTATTTATCTCAATGAAAGCAAATTATTTCTATAAAATAATGGTACTTTAAGGTAAAAGAATCGAAAACTTTAACGGATATCCAAACCCTTGGAGTTACTAAATTCTTCAGTACTTTTTATATTATCTATAATTATCACGCCAATCAAAAGACGAGTCAAAATTTAAATTGAATATATGATGTTCATATAGGTATCATTTTTATATTTAAAAGGTTTTCAAATTGGAATATTTATAGTTTCAAAATTAAAAAAGTAGTACCCGTGGCAGAGATCAATCAGGTTAAGTGAGTTTTAGGTAAGTTGTTGAATCGCTTTTACGTCAAGACGCCACCTGCTCATTACTCTAAGAGCTTCAAGGGTCTTGCAAAACAGCGTCACTTTGGTCGAGCTTAAGAATATAAAAATATGTTTTTCCAAGTGTCGTACTGATTACTTCAAGTCGCTGGTTTTATTTTTTTGGTAAAAGCTTATTTATTTAGTCTCATATTTTGCATATTTTCATAAGTTAACTATATTGTCCTTACTTCTTATCACTTGTTTATTTGACGTTTTTTTGAACGTTTTCTGCGTATTTTAGTTTGGAATTTTGTCAGGCGTTATGTTATGTTTAATAACATTATTACACATGGTCGGTTAGCCTCAATGTAAGCTGGCTAGTTCGTATTATGGGTACGAACTAACAACATGAACTATTCATATTATTACATATTAATAAAATAATTTCATATCAAAGTAAATTTTTGTTTAAATATCCAAAATTATATTTTTCTGGCTAAGGTTGACTTTTCTCCCTTTAATTTTTGGGTTTCGTCTTGACTTCTTATCAATGGTACCTTGGTTCAAATATTCTTCTTTAGGTTTTAAAATAATTTCAATATTCTTTTCCTTAGGTACACTCCTTATCCTGACAATACTCAAGCGACGCCTGCGGTTTTCCGACGAAATGGTCGGAACTGTCAGCTGTATTTCCTACGTATTAGCCACTTCGGGTCTTTTTGCTGCTAAATCTACTATTGTTGTTTTTATGCGTAAGTATATTTTCAAAGATTTTTTTAAATATATTTTTTTCCGTATTACGTTTAAAGAGTGAAAGTGTAACGATGAAAATAATACATAATAAATCATCTTAATTAGTGCTGTTGCAGCTTTGTATTTATAATACCTTACTGAATTATATATCTCTAAAATATATATAAAATTCTCGTGTCACAGTTTTCGTTCCCATACTCATCCGAAATGGCTTGACCGATTCTCATGAAACTTTGTGAGCGTATTGATAGTCTGAAAATTTCCTAAAAAAAAAATTTTTTTCCCCCGGGAAGAAAAACCCCTATTTTTTATTTATTAAATGAAAATTGAAATCACATGTATGGCAAAACAACGTTTGCTGGGTCAGCTAGTTTATATTTATATTATTAATAAAAATTAATTTAAAAATGGATATAATGTCTGATTATGGACGAAAATACGTGCTAATAAAAATAGCTAAATAAATGATGAAATGAATTGTAGTGTAATTTTTTTGTTGAAAATATCTTTAACTTATATATTCCATAGTTATAACAGGCTACATTGGTGAAGGAAGGAAAAAAATTTTTATTTTTCCAAATAGATATTATTGTTGAGAAAATATACTAAATTTGTTGCGAAATAGGTTATATTTAGTCTAAAGATACGATAGGAATTGTACTAAAGATACGATATCTCAAATGTTGAAAATTTAGATTGAAATTACAATAGAATAAAAATATAAACCAAATAGATATTGTTAACAACGTGAATTATCATCATAAATTAATTTATATATACCAATAACAACCAATAACTAATTTTATTGTCTCTATATCAATAAAAAATATATGACGGCCACCGGAGTATAACGATTAACGACTGATAAATGTTGCTAAACAATGACTGATTAAACATTGCTGTAAGAGTATTGGAAATCGCGAAATCTTTTTCATATTCTATCTATTTCGTCACTACATAGTATAAAACAAGTCACTTTCTTTGCTTTGTATGGAAAGCAAAGAAACTTTTTCTACGAAAGAAACAAAGTTTCTTTGAAACTACGCAACGGATTTTGATGTAGTTTTTTTAATGGATAGAGTGATTCAAGAGGAAGGTTTACATGTATAATAACATCCATTTAATAGTAGAGAAGTACTGTTGTATTTTTGAGGTTTCTAATGCGATGTCGTAAATAATTACATTTTTTCCGCTTACATTGCAAACGCAGGCTGAACCCTACGAGTTTTATCAAAATAATGTACTAAGTATTGTACACATTGAAAAGCTCTACAGAAAAGTCCGTGATGGTACTATGTCTATCTCTTATGGATAACCCACAATAACTTTTTTTGTCATTTACTTTTTACGACAAATAATGGCTAATTTTCGAAGAGATTTTAACCAATACAGCATTAATCCTTAACCAATATCTTGAATACATTGTTATTTAATATAGATCTATATGGCCCGTACACCGTATGATTAATGAATATTTTCGAAGATATTACAGATTTTAAAACACTTTGAATTTGGCAGCAATCGGACGGTTTATTTTTACGAGTATTATATATTATATTAAATCTATTTAATATCGGTAAAATATTATTATGAATAATCAAAGTAAATCAAAAAGATTAAAAAAAAGTCATTATTTTAGCTTGAGAAAGTAGTCTATTTCCTAATGTTGAACCGTACGGTGATTACATTTTTTTCAAAAAGTTTCATCAAGTCGGACCGAGAGTCCTTTGAACACTTTGAGGAGGAATGCTTCTCATCCATCCTGTTTCCACAGTTTTTCACATTTGTATTTGCATTTTTTGTCCAAGGCTTACATATAAATATATACTGTTCGTACTATTAATTATTTATAGAATTTAATACAAATAAGAAATGATATATTACGATTTAATAGTCAATTTCATAGAAGACGTTTGTATTTTTGAATTTGTGTTCTTAGCATAGCAAATAATTTTTACCTTATGTGATATGATAACGGTTCTTCATAAACAATATCAGATCAAGATTTAAATCGACTATTCAATCTATTTTGTTTTTCTGTTGACAGTTCCAATAATCGGCATCATTTCCCAAGGATCGCAAGTGGTGCAGAGACCTATAATAAATAAGCAAATTGAACCGAACGAACAAGGTATGCTTATGTTTTCATTATTATACAAATTTCCAAATGATATGTTTAATTAGTTCTTAGTCAATCCTAGTCTTCAAAAGAAAGATGATAACTTTTTTCATTGAGCTTAAAGTTTGACTTACATGTGACTACCTATACTTGTTTACTACAAAATTAACGAAATTGTTTGATTGAACTTTCATGAAGCTTTGAAAGTAGTTGCATTAGTGCATTTATCGAGAAAGGATCTACCATGAGAATCTATGTAAATTATAGTTATATGCGAATAAACCTTGATTTAGACTTTCGAATTGAAACGATGTTTTGTGATTTATTACACATTCTATATAGTACATAATATGATATATTGTCATACTGTGTACGTTGATCGATGATTCAGTATCATATTGAGTTCTGAAAACCTGATAATGAGATTATAGAATTTTCGAAACTTATTTAAGGAAAATAATTATTGATATCATGTTGTAAATAATATTACTTACTGATAATATGATTCGTAAAAATAGTGGGCTATTTTTAATAAACAACTATCTTTGCTGTGCTCAATTTGTAATTTAGTTGCTAAGTGTAAAACTCTGAGCTACAATGTGTTATTCATAAAATAAAATAGCGCTCAAAACATAACATTTATAAAGTTGCTTGTTTCAAACACAGCTCATGTTCGACACGCTCAGTTCTGTTTATTTTTACAGGACAGGATACCTTTAGACTGTCCGTCGTCTGTTCCTATTACCAATAAGAAATATATTCAAACATTTATATCTGCCCACAGGTAAAATTTACAGCGTCCTTGGGGCTTTGGAAAGCGCGACACAGACAATATCATCTCCTCTTTACTCATTACTGTATTCAACTACGGTTCCTGTTTTGCCCGACGCCTGGTTGTTACCAGGCATGGCATTGGCCGTAATACAATTGTTTTCGTATCTGTGCAGCCGAAAACTGCGTTTACGGAGACACAAACACCAACCTGAAAAAGATGTCGAAACTCAAATAAAAAATGACAAACGGAACGCAAGTAATATCAAAGACACCAAAGATATCGATTGTAGATGATATATATTTTTAATAAATTAATTTACAATATTTTATGGTTTTATTGTTAAGATATGTGATTGCCTGTAAACAGGCTTCAGTGACATAATTGATCATGTATGAGCCATGTGAATCGTGTATGATACAATTTGGATACTACTAACGATTAGTCATTATGTCTGACGTTAAAATGACGTCGTTATTTTCAAAATGTCTTACGAATCAAAATAGATAAATAACTCACTATTACTAATATTTATAGTGTTGTTAAAATTTAAAAATCTAATGTTGAATGAAAATAACTATAAATAATCCCATAACAAATACTTAAGTGTACTGACCGCACTACTCTACCAAAGATGAATTGGAAGTTACATGCTAGTTAATATAATAACTACATAGTATAAAACAAAGTCGCTTTCTCTGTCCCTTTGTATGCTTGAATCTTTGAAACAATGCAACGGATTTTGATGCGGTTTGTTTTTAATAGATAGCTGATAGAGTGCTTCAAGAGGAAGGTTTATATATGTATAATAACATCCATTAAATAGTAGAGAAGTACTGTTGTATTTTTGAGGTTTCTAATGTGATGTCGTAAATAATTACATTTTTTCCGCGAACCCTACGAGTTTTATCAAAATAATGTACTAAGTATTGTACACATTGAAAAGGTCTACAGAAAAGTCCGTGATGGTATATGTCTATCTCCTATGGATAACCCACAATAATTTTTTTCTGTCATTTACTTTTTACGACGAATAATGGCTAATTTTCGAAGCAATTTTAACCAATACAGCATTAATCCTTAACCAATTAAATACCTTGAATACATTGTTCATTTATATATTGTACATAGATCTATATGGCCCTTTACACCGTATGATTTAAGTGAATATTTTCGAAGATTTAAAAATGAGGCCGCGGTTTTCCCTACAGTACTTTGAATTGAGCAGCGATCGGACGCGTTTATTTTTCTGTAGTGTATTTAGTATCAGCATTGCACCCGTGCAAAGCCGGGGGCGGATCGCTAGTTTACTATAAAAATGACACGGCAACTTTCTACATACATACATATTTGAAATATTTTATATATAACTTTCTACATTCATATTTGCAATATTTTTTTAAGTACTCCTATATTCCTATACTTTTAAGTAAAAATATATTCCCAAATAAAGTTATACTAAGAATATCCATATTAGATATTTCTTAAAATTATAGAAATACAAAATACCCTCTGTCTACGGGACTAGAGATAATCTACGGGCGGTACAGGAAGTCTGATTGCTTCAATGTTTTAGACTTATATTAATAGACCTAGAAGTTATAAATGTGCGATAGTGGCATTCTGGATATTCTTAAGTTGCCTCAGAGTAGGGATGACTGCCACTGTACTAGTTATACAGATTATCTGTATGATATAGTCAATTACAATATATTTCTTTTTAGTTTCAATAAATTACAAGTCATCACCTCCGTATACCGACGTAACAACTCATTTCCGAAACATGCTCATTACGTGATAAAAATCTTTTTTATAAACAAGTTATTTTTAGCATCTATATCAGAATTCATTCTTTAAATAGAATAATGCGTATTGAATCTGATAACGATTATAATCCGATAAAACTTGAGTATAAATGTTGGGTCTTGGTGTATATCGTCAGTTACAAAAAGTTACTGATTGAATAACTAGTAATTACATTCAAGCTACTAAAGCTCGACTCTTTGTTTAACAACTCTTTGTTAATCTATCGACATAAATACTATAAAGTAAGTACTCCATTACTTATTTCATCTTATTTTACTTAGGTCAATATGCTAATTAATTTTTCTCCGAAGAAAGGAAATGTAACATAAAGCAATTTATTTAATGTCATATTTCTTAGGATAAATTCATCGACTAACTTATTGTAAATATCTTGTTTTGTCCCATCTACTCCCGATGACTGTTGAAAGCAGGGTAATACCCTGGTATGGTGAACGCAATAGTGTGGTTCATAATACTATTATATTATGAATTACGCAGTACAATATTACATAATACTTTAGTATTATGAACCCACGAAAAAGTTGAAAATTCTCAAGAGCAATTCTCAAAATAGTGCTTTAATATGACTTAAACAAATATTTTTTCTATTTCTAGAATGAACCGCCCAACCAACATGCCAGGAGCTTTTACTAGCCAAGGATACTCTGTGGCACCAAACCCATGCTTTGGGCCCAGCAGACACACTGTTAACCCATGTTTTGGATCACCAGCCGTTCCACCACCATATTACAACACCTGCTTTGTCTCCGCATCCTCACTCAGGAAAGCGTACCCCCAGATGACCCAACCTAGATGTTTTAAGTGATTGGCCTCTGTTCAAGCTTTGTTGTTGAATCTCGATTTAGGAATATTTAGAACTAAGTATGCTTACTATTTTATAAGATTATGTTATAAATATACGAATTAACTAAACTTTACTTTTATTTTTATTAAATTACTCTTTATTCGACATTTATTTTTAAAAATAAACACAAATTTAATGAAAACATTATGACATTGTAGCATGTCGCATTTATAATTTACGGGTTACGGTACCGAACTGAGCTCATTGTACCGAGTAACAAATAATCTAATAGGGGGATCTAACAAAAACCAAACTTGACTGGCATAATCTAACTCTGCACTGGGCACTTGGTTTCTGGATCCCACGATAATAATTTCTCTATACTTGCAGCTAAGGGAAGTTTTAATCGAAAAAACACATAATAAAGGGTAAATTTA
Organism: Pontia daplidice; assembly: GCA_963693355.1. Classification (NCBI taxonomy): domain Eukaryota; kingdom Metazoa; phylum Arthropoda; class Insecta; order Lepidoptera; family Pieridae; genus Pontia; species Pontia daplidice. The sequence continues at coordinate 817,050 of CAVNZL010000042.1, read as the reverse complement.
GTTTGTTAGATGCCGTCACAATCACTACGATGACGTCACAGTCTGAATGTATTACTACAATGACGTCGCTAGGCGAAAGTCACACCCACAAGTTTTTATCTAGTTCTTTAGAAGTGCAAGGAATTATTATATTATTTTTTAAATTGTATATACAATTACCTTATGGGCCGGCCTTACTGCTTACGATCCGGCCGGAACTTAACTGTAAGCCTCCCAGGCGTTGCAAGTGTCCTAGGGATGCGGTTATCACTTCATTGTACGTGACCCATCTGCTTGATTGCTCCGCCTCATAATACCCGTACTTTAAATAAAATAATTATGATGTAAATACAATATATCACCATTTTTCCTATATTTTTTTAAACATTTTAGATATCAATGTAACAGAATGTAGTATCTATTTCTTATCTACAAAGTTGACATTTATAGCTGACAAAGGATGTAAATCAGCCCGTTTTCCTTGAGATATAATATTAATGCGATTGTATATAGTCACTGAAAAACTAGGCTGGCCAATCAGCCAACACTATCGCTTATCGCTTTCCACTTGTCAACGGATTAGCTTTTCGGGACACAATAAAAAAATACAAAGCTTTAACCGAAGAGCCACACATGCAATATGGCTCAAAAGTTCAATTTTTTTCGCCTTCAAAAATTACTTTATCTGTCGGGCCGTGTGGAAGTAACAACTAGTTGTGGTGTAAGATACGGAGTTTACGGTTATTTTTACCAATTTAACTAATCATTTAAGTATAAGTCATTATGCACGGCACGGCGATTCTCTTCAGCAACCGCGTCTGTTTTAATAAAATATATTCCGTATTTCGTTACCCCATACCAAATTTACCTTCATTGAAACTGGTAAGCATGACACTGCACTAACTGACCACCGCTGATCTGGTCCATTTTTTAAACCTCGATCAAAGGTATATTTTACACTACTCAACTTATTCAAAACAAAACAAAATATATCATGTTTTTTTGATTACTTTTTTATTCTTCGTTCTTTCCTGCGATAACATGATTTTTATAACAACTTTTCTTTATACCTCAAACAACATTGAATATGTTTACCTTACTCGGCTTACTTGATATTTTTGATCTTCTTCATCGTACACTTTGTATCGCATGAGACGTTTGAAACAACAACGTTTTAGGTAAAAAAACAACGCCTTTTCCTTTTGTTACATATTCACCTACCACCTGTAATCAGATTTCGTATTACATGATTTCAACTGGGACTTTAGAAATACAATAAATATCTCCTCGTAGCAATGATATCTTGAAAATGTTAATTAAATAAATTACATTATATCTTACAATCATACGTGTTGCTGAATAGTCAGTATACAAAATCGTTAGTCAACTTTCATTTTGCAAATTTCCATATAATTAGTAGCTGAAATGTAATCGTGTAGCCATCAAAACTATTTTTTCATTAATTGTTAAAAGTGCTCGCATCCCCTCTATCTTTTGATTAAAAGATATCAGTACTTTATAATCTGATAAACATTAATATAAATATGTCTTTCAATATTCAATGACTAGACCTAAACTTAAACGCTAATTCCATTCCGCATACATCGTTAGTAGGACATCGCAAAATTAATGTAAGTGTAATAATACATTGAATTTTGTATGAAGGAATTACACGATATTGTTTCTAAAGACGCTTTGAATACAAAAAAAAATTCACTTCGAACTTGTAGCTCCGGAATATCGCACGTTCAAACAAACAAATTATTAAGTATAAGATTCATGAATGTGATGTCGAATGAGGGGTGTGAATTGAGACGGTAGGTAATTGCAAACACCTAACAATTAAAGATCGAGGGGGTTTTGTTGTAGGTTAGTCGACGGAGTTGTACCATAAACCAATTTAATCGTAACGGCAGATAAAACAGAGAAATTAACTCTGTCAACAATTTTCAGAATGAATCACCCGAACCACACGAGCCATGGAGGTTTCACTAACCGAAGACAATTTCAACCAAGCAGACATTCCCTCAATCCATGTTTCGGGGCACCCGCAGTGCCGCCACCTCCACAAAACTTTATTAATTGCTTTGTTACCGCATCATCACTCCGAAAGCACCATCCCCAGGCGGTTGAGCCACGATATGACCCATTCTTCAAGTGAATCTCCGTGACTGTTTCTTTGAATCTCAGTCACTGTTATTACATAATTAGTTTTACCATTGATTAAACATTGAAGTCTTGTTTTTGAAAGTACAAACACTTCTCTGGGATGGTTGTAAAAGGTGTCTCGGAATGTTTTTCGTTTTTAGATGTTAAATAAAAAATCACAATTTCAATGTAATCTTGTTTTATTTAATGTAAAGTTAAAAATCAATTCTTTGATTTTATTTATGAAAAACCAAGCTGTTGCAAATGCGCACCATTCGTGCACACTCATTTATTTATTACTTGCTTCTAAACATAAAGGTTGGGTGGCCATGGATTGTAAACTTTGCTTTTTATGAAGCCCCATAGGAAGAAATTTTCAAGGGAATAAATCGTGTCCTTTCAAACATGAAGTGGCTCCATGTTGCTGGGAAAAGGTGTTGTGGTCATAGCCGTTTTGGTTATGCATTTCTGTAGCCAAAAAATACTACGTACTACGTACTACGCGCGTATTGGTCAATTCAAAAACGAAAATCATTCTGAGTTTTCCTTTATTTATGTATAGAAAGTATCATCAGTGTGGATAATCGGTGTTTATCAACATAAGTTTTGAGTCACATAATTTTGGTAACGTCTACTGATTCTACACCGATCTCCCTGTTACAGATTGTTTTGTGACATTCAGGGAGGTCTTTTTATAACTATCTTTATAGAACTTGTGTAATTGGTTTATAGTAGTCTCTCGTTGACAACTGCAGTACACTCGAAAGATAAAGTGTATGTATGTAAGCCTTTCGAGTGCTTCCGACTTTCACCTATCAAAAATATTATTATATAATTTGTTTAATTTGTATCTGTATTAATTTTACATAATAGGATATATGGTAATTATAGTATTATGAATAGAGTAATTCTTCTTTGATTGGTACACGAGACATAATTCTACGCATATGCAAATTAATGTATTGTTACCAAAGCAGTGAAAATAAATATTTATTTAATTCTTTATCACACATTAACATAATATATAATAAATAGTTATATGATACAATATTAACAAATGAAAATGTGTAAAGGGCGGCCTTATCGCTACTAAGCGATCTCTTCCAGGCAACCCAACAGTGAAGGAGATATTAAAGCCAGTTGTAAAGGAACACGTGCACAAAATAATGGCAAAAGAAAAAAAAAACGGGTGTTATTGTATAGGCAGGAGACAAAAATAATAATTATACAGTTTTGAATATAATAAAATTAAAGATATAAGTTAATGACTGCTTCGAAATACCTATCAGGATACGAAATTGAAAGATGTTTAAATAGACGAGTTTTAAAGGTGAAGAGAGAAGGAGCCAGGCGTACGGAGTCAGGTAAGGAGTTCCAAAGTTTTACAGCACAAACACTAAACGATATTCCGTAAGCATTGCTATGGTGGATTGGAATTTCCAGAATTCGTTGGTCCTCGGAACGCAAATTGTAGTTGTTAGTCTGTAGGAATTTGAAGTTGCGTTTCAGATAGAAAGGGGTATGGGGATGGTTGAGTATGGAGTAAAGCAAATTGAGAATATGGCAAGTGCGTCGCTCACGTATGGGAAGACAGCCAAGTTGCTTACGGAAAGAAGATCCATGATGAGCAGAAACATGATCAAACTTCCTTAGACCGTAAATAAAACGTATACAGAAGTTTTGCAGCCGTTCAAGTTTATCCAACAATTCCTCAGTCATGTCCGAGGTGCAACAGTCACCATAGTCAAGGATAGGTAATAAGAGCGATTGCGCTAAAATGATTCTTGTGCTCCTCGGAAGAAAATGACTGAGACGCCTTAAAATGCTAGATGCTGCATACATTTTACGGCTGACTTGTTCTGTATGATGACATGTTTTGATGATGACAGTGTTTTGTCGTAATGTACGCCTAAATTACGAACAGTGTCGTTGTAAGGCAGGTTAACACCATCAATAGATACTGGAGGAAGGAGAGCCATATTGACCCTGGTTATGTAGTAAGGACTACCAATAATTATCACTTGGCTTCTCCTTGGATTAATTGTAAGTCCAAAGTCCTTGCTCCATTCGGTTATTCGGCGCAATTGTTCGTTCGTCGCCTGAATTGCAAGAGAAAGCTGATCAAGTGGAGATTGAAAGTAAATTTATAGGTCATCTACATGGTCAAGGGAGTATAATCGCGCGGTTAGTGTATTAATGAAACAAGAAAAAAGGAGGGGGAGATAGGACACCACCCTGAGGGACACCGGAGGGAACTACGCACCAATCAGATAGAGAATCATTAGCCGAGACACGCTGACGGCGTCCTTTCAGATATGAGGAAAACCATTCAATGACAGGTGAGGATATATTAATGGCGTGGAGAGTTTTAAAATTGATATTTAAAGAACTATTTGTGCTTTACAGTTAAAAAAACTTAGGATATTTAATTTATTGCTTAATTAGGATTAAATAACTGTTCTAACACTTATATACATTATTTAGTAGCTGACATATTATATTTACTCTCTACTATAACATTATCTTGATAGTAGCGTCATCTGTCGACGACCTTTGTAAAGTAGCCTTTGGTTATGAAAATTAATTAATGTGTATTTAATAAATATTTATGTTCAATAAAGATGTTACCTAAAATTCATTATAATTTAATATTGATTTTTGAACTATATCTTATAAATTAATTGTGCTGTATTTTCGATTGCGTTTTTTCGTTATAATGGAATCTGAACAGGTATTCCCTGTGTGTCGCCAACATGTGCATAGATCTAGTTAACATTAATATTATATTAATTATTTATTAAATATGAGATGGAAACTTAAGCAATCGTTATATAATATTAAGAATACACAAATATTTATGAGCAGTCTTGGTCTAGTCGCCATTCTGGAGTAGTGAGTTCACACCCGACTGAGCTGCGGCGTTTGCTTTGTGTACTATTAACGCCTGCTTTGACGGTGACGATAATTATAACCATTTAATAAAGCAAAAGTACAGCAATTGCATTTATTGTTAAAACAATAAACATTTGATAACAAACTTTTATTAGATTCGGCGATATTGATTAAAGTCAGAATTTAATTCAGGCTGTCTTAGGGTTATTTGACCATTTCCTGTTAAATCCAAGATGTAACTACAGTGTCAAGTCAACTGGTGACTTCTTGATAAAGTGCCAGAGACTGGAAAACCCCCCCCCCCACCAGGCGGGCGACAGGTCGGGAATAATTAGTTATTACTACCAAAAATGTATGAGTTTCCATTACATAACCGCAACACGTCAGTGCGGGTACCAAAAATATTAAATTAACTTCAAACTTTTCACTTTATTCTATATGAATTAAATAAATAATTGTAGAAGGTAAGAACTAAAAAACAGAGATCAATCAAACTGTTACTGCAATTCAATCAAATTCACATTTATCTTGAATGCGTATTTTCCAGCAAAAACACTTGGAAAACCCCAATTCGATCTTCTTCCGTTTCATGAGATAAAAACGGAAATCTTTTATCAAAAATATTTATAAAAAGCCAGTGTCATCTCAATTGTAAGATATTAATACGACAGTAACCTTCCCGTGCACAAGAATATACGAATGTAAGTAGAATTAATATATATTGAGCCATATTTATATAAAATCATGTTTAATATTGTATTTGGAGTACGAAGCTAATATAAAATACAATGTCACATACATTGTATTATATGTTATAAGCTTTGAAGAGGCCCTTGTTATAAGCAGAATATTTCTCCATATGTAATTTCTTAACTGTTTATAGTGTTCAACATTTTTCATTTTTGTAATGACTACCTAATGTCTGAATCGATATGATTATTTCAATAAATCTTTCGCTTCTAATAACTGTTTTCAGATGTCCGGGTCAGGGGATAGAGACAGGAAACCATACCAACCTCCACCTTATGAACGACCCTATGGACCTCCGGATGACCCAAGAGGCCAGCAGCGGCCACCAAACCAAAGACAGTAATGGATCCATTTAAATCCAAAACGTTTCAAACAGTGTGAGAAATTGGCATTTCTCTATTGTGGTTGATTCGTAATCGACAGTATAACGTAATTACTCAGATTATATCATAGTCGTAAAAGAACATACTACACTCATATTTATAAGAAAATACTTTTGACGTTTAGTTTTATTTCATTAAGTAGACCAATATGTCTGTTAAAATTGTGTGCTGTGGTTTATTGAATAGTTTTATTAGCGAATTAAGATAGGTTAACTTTGTGTACAAACGTATATTTAATAAAAAAAGAATTTGAGTCAAATAGTTTTTTATTCACTCTATCTATAGTGCTATGAAGAACACTACATATAATTTCATATTTTCAATGGCGCGAGTATTTTATTTGTTTTAATATTAAATGAAATCACCGTTTTTACTAACGTAAACAGTATCACCGCAAAATATGAGCATATCTGTCTATGGTTGTTCTCTCAGGTCACGCTTTGATCGTATACAAAAACAAAAATTATGAAAGCAGAATTTTAAATCAACATAAGGGTTGTAGCGTTATTATGGGCTTAAATGGACATTAAAAGTACAACACTGTAGTGATGGATTGGAATTTAATAGTACTATGTAACTACACAATAACATTATTTATTATACCCACATAAGGTTAGGCCCAACACTAGCTATCTATCACGATAAACATTAAACATCTACTTATATCATTTTTATAATAAAATAAACATAAAAAGCAGACCACAATCAATAGATATGCTCATCACACAATTTAATAGACCGTACCGGGCATCGGACCCTTGGTGCGGCAGTCCGGCTTGACAACCTGAGTCTCCATTAATATTATTCGATTATGTGAGTAAACGCTAATAGCAGAAGTTTGTGATCAGATCTGTTTAATCTTTATTTATTTCTTTATTAATACATCTAATTACTATCACTACAGGATCTTTCCTTTTGTAATAGTAGTTGCTTAAAACTATAACATGACTCTTGCGAATTCACTCAAAGAACTCCACTCTTTCGTGAACCTCATTTAGTGCATGCATAGCCCTAGTGAGAGGCGTCTTAGGGAGCAGATTAGTTCTCGCCGCACGCACATGTAGCAGTTGCAGCGGCTCCTCCGCCAGACACACCTATCCGGCACAGTTTCAGGTACCACAGCACTCCCGGTTTATGTGCGATACCGCTTTGCCATATACCCTACTAATGCAAAGTCGTCACGTACTTTAAGCTCATTTTACCCCACCATTACGAGGACAAACAATACGAGGTACATCAGTGGATAGAAAGGCTATACACCGTAGAGCTTAGAGTGCCTCATGAATTTGTTCTGAACTCGCGCCAGCATAACAATATATTTGGTTTGATGAGGTGCTCACATAAGTAGCTCTAGTTGGCTTCTAACAAGTGCATCATATAGCACTCTCGAAGCAGTAATGTTTGTGAACTCCTGCGACTGCCTCAATACAATACAATCTATTTATTTTATTTATTTATTTAAGATGGAAAACTTACAGCTATTTAAACAATGTGACAACTATATAAAATCTAAAAGCCAATTAAAAGTTTTCACATTTAGCTATTGAATACAAATGTACAGAAACAAGAAGCAGTTTAAATCATAATAAGTTTAGCTACTATTCTTAAGTATGTAAAAGTTACTACAGTTGATTTAAAAAATGTGAGACTATGCAGTCGCTTCACCAGGTGCACGGGTGTATCAAAAACATCAATGTCGCTATGAATTATAGAAAAAGAATTGAGAAGGCTGCTCGCTCGCCATATAAATGAATTTTGTTTATATGAGGTAGAAACGTTAGGAAGATGGCAGGGATGATGGGATCTGGATGGGAATGTTGGTACCTTGAAGCTTATACTTTGCAATAAGAAAGGGCAATTAACTTTACAGGAGGCAATTTTCATTAAGTACGTGTGGATGAAGAGCGCGAGTGTTGTGGCGTTCCTTGGGAGATGGCCTATGTCACAGCAGTTTGGACGAATGAAGATGATGATGGATGTAAAAGTAATGTATATATATCTAAAACAGTTGAATAACTATTATGCTATATGTAATAACGCTGACTAGAGTACCCAGCATAGTTGCATAGTTCAATCTATACAAATTTCCAGCTTTGAATTGTAGGCTGTTAGTCGTTATAGCTTGCTTCAAAACGCTCAAAACTTCTTTTGTAACGGGGTCTGAAAATTAAAACACTATTACCCTTTCTGATCGCTTTGAAAATTTTATATATAATAACCAAAATATATACACGCTATTCTTTATGTTCTTCACATAAATTGTTGTTTCGAGTGTTGATCTTTTAGATGACACTATTGTTATCTAAAAATTGATTGATATTTAAGGATATATTGTAATATGCTACCTACTAATTATTTCTGACCCTACCATTTTTGTCTGACATCTTGTTTAATAAGGTACCGTAGGGATTCCTTATAACGAGTAAAGTCATAGATACGTAACAAATTTTAGCGTTTAAAATTTGAAATTAAATTGCAGAAAAAATGTAACTTTTCAAAATTGCAAATGAATTTTTGTCTCAATATTTTTTGAATGAATGTCTTACTTTAATGGCATCGATAATTTATATCAGAGAACAAATATTCAAGATTAATCTACATTTTATCCTAAAAATACGGGTTTCGTTTGGTGGGTTTTAACTCCTAAATAGATTTCGGTAAAATGCCAATTTTCAGCAGTTCGAAGATATGACTCCTGAAGCAATATTTATGAAGATAATGTTATCTGCCTTGATGATTACCATCTTCACATGTAACCATGGTTACATACACGATACGTCCCGTGGTGTGGTGTAAATAGAGAATACTTCATTTTTATTCAGTTTTATTTGCAACTAATTGTTTTATGTCAAGTGTTCATACGTTCATTACACAGTGTACATTAAAGAGTGCAATTAAACAGATTTTTTAATAAAGCCTTAAATAATAGTATTCCTTAATCTGTAATGCATTAAATAAAATCTGAACATTTTAACTCATTTTTTTTTTAGTACATCCCAAAGTTCTGTCACTGGTACATATTTGAATTGGTAAATTAGAACCTATACAATAACTTTCCGTAATTTTCCACGATCGAGAGAACATTAAAATAAAAATTGAATAACTGTTATTGCGTTGCATCGCTGTGGGCACTCGCCGAACACCATTTCTTAGGATTATGTGCACTGTACGATTGATAGGTACAATGTGATCTCCAGTGTTGAGTAGAGGCACGGCTATCATGACGCGGATAGCAAGATCCTATCCGAAAACAGAAATTGATGGCTTTGCAGATGGGTGTCAGTAGGAAACCTTTAAAAAAGATCTTTAAAAAACTTGGTCTTCGAGCATAAAAAAAGTCGAAACTAAAACAAACAAAACACTGAAATCAACATGAATAAGGTGCGTGCTACAATAGACGACTGGCCGCGAAGCTAAAGCTAATAAGGCCTGTATTAAAAATAAGGAGTTCATTTCGAATTTATTTATGCAATTTCAAGTTTAGTTTTATCATTATTTCCATTTATGACAGAGCTTTGGGACCCACTACGTAGAAGTAGGTTTATACATAAAAAAATTAAATTACTTACCACAGCGGAAATCAATCAGAAGCTTAATTATAATAAGATCGGTCCTTTCCACCTCTTGGCGTATTTGGTCATCTATAAAACAGCCAATGCCGAACCAGAAGAATGGAAGAAGACCATTCACAGCATTTAACAATGGCTTGTCCGTCTATAGAGCAAAACTTTGTATTAATTGTATGCAATACATAATAATAATTGTCTTTTATTAACATAACTGTTACTCATTTAAAGAAAAACACTTTCAAAATAAGTGTCACAACTGCAGAGAGGTTGTGTGTTATCTGTATTTATTGCCCCGGAGTTGGTATCAACTAAAACCGGAAGGATTTTTACAAAACTGGCTCACGGTGTCCTCCATTTTCCCGGATTGTGTTTCATGAGACTTTAGTTTAGGTATTATTGGATCCCAGGTGTTTGATAATTTTAAGCACGCACGCCGTAAAGTCCGCGAAACGTCGAAATATTTTTAAATAAAATGTGTGCAAAAATACATAACTTAAATCCGTTAATAAAGTGTTTTAATATGCAATACAGTTCTTATGCACCAACTATATTAAATACTTTTTAATACTTTAATAAAATATAGCTATTAGACCTTGAAACACAAGACGAGTACTAAAACTATCTATAAAGCTTAAGTCAAACATCACATTTCCATTTCCGTTGTCGCATATTATACGTACGATGATTTTACTCGGTTAAAGATACGCGAAGCATGAACCAAGACGACATGTGAGTCGACATGCATGCGTTGCTAATGGCAATTGGCCAGAAACTTAGGTTTTAAGTGATATACGATTTATTTACATTAATATTTATTTTATTGACTGATTGGCAAGAAAATGTTAGAAAGACAATTTAGAAAGTGAATTGATCCAAAAAGAGAAAGAGCTGGTTCATGGCAGATATTAGTATAGTGTAGAGACAAATGGCGGGATTTGGAGGCCTTTACCAAAAAAGGGCACACACTGTTATACAAATAATGTATAACTAATACTAGACAATATTTTAAGGTGTAATATATTAATTAGTTGCTTAAGTTAATGGCTTTTATAAATATTAAATTCATTGAGCAATGTCTTTAAAAGAATTATATTCTTACCTTTTCTGTACTTATTAGAGCAACTGCGCTAACAGCAGATGAAAACATTAGCCATGTTGTTAATATTATCTGTAACAAATTAAATGTGTTATTATTTTTTAACACTTCAAAAGACGTTAAAATATTCAAATACGCCTACACTTTTTTGCGAGCAATTTATTATAAACTCCAGATGTTTACGCAAAATAAACTTCATCACGTTTTGCTAAGTTATCTTCCTGTCATAAATTCTTACCTGTAAACTATGTATTTTTTGTAAATATTGGACACATGAGCTAAGATTGTCATACATCTTACAAAGATGCTTAAGATCATAAATATTTGGTTTAACGTTTATAAATCTAATTTCATAACTAATGAGATACATAATAAAATTTTTAGGCTCTGAAAATCCCTCAACCAAAAAAGTGTCTTCCGAATTCAACTTAAATAGTTCAGAAATAAAAATGTTGATTATTTTTAATAACGACAAGATTAAACATAAATGCGTATACAAATGAAATACTGACAGATACAATGGTATTCTTAAAAGAAGATTGAAGGGCGGATGTAAATTGAGAATTTCCTTTAAAATCGCAATAGCATACAAAGAAGAAAATATAATGAGCCACATATAAAGTTTAATTGTTAACAATTTTACACTTTTATTGGTTAACTTAAGCCCCGATATCGTACTACGTATTTTTGCATACAAATGCTTCTTCATTTCTTCTCTCCACAAATTACTTAAGAAAATAATCAAGCACACTATAAATTCATTGATGTTTCCGGTTTCGTCATTATTTTTAATGTGTAGTGAAACCGTAAAGTCAATAGTAATAATAGAACTATATATTATAGCAACAGCAATAATTAAAGACCAAATTTTGGATATAATTCCAACGCTAGCCGAATGAGATGTTTCGAACGGATTCCGTTGGCCAAAGAAAGTAGAAAGGTAATTGAAATATCGAAAATAGTGATAGAACATGTTTGGATCTTCGGATGGTTTTGAACGAAATACAATTAAAACCCAAAGCTATTAAGATTTCAAAGATAGAATTGTCATAGAAAGATCATTCACATAAGAGACGTTTTTGTGCAAAATAAAAGTACTGCGCTAATTTTCTGTTGTAGATTCCATTAGTTTGTCTATTTCGCATTTTCAGCAATTTGGGAGACAAATTTTGGGAGAAGTGGTGGAAGGTTCGTACTGATCCGTTTAGTCAGTACGAACTCACTTCCTCTCTTCCACTAAGAATCTGTTTATTTAATTTCAAATATTAAATTTATTTTCTGAGATATCATATAACTTCATCATCAGCAAAGCATTATATATAGAAAAACTCGCCTGAAGACTCCTTTAGATCATTAATTCAATTGTTATCTACATCTTCGGTGCTATGAACGAACTCTGTAATTATAACGAAATTAGAAATCGATTACGATAAGATAGTTCAAATTCAAATCAAGCTATTATTTCTTTCAAGGAAAAAGACCAATTATTTATTGTATTTAAAGAGAAAATTAATCTATAAATGCTATACGTGACATGAAAAGTTGATCGACGCAATTTTATATGGCAAGCTATCTAATCAATGGATAACAGCAATTGATAATTTAATCACTATGAAAGTTGTACAAAAATAACTGAACAAAGAAGCTACCAAGTGTGTAGTGGTGTATTTTGTGAATAAATAAACCGAAATGTCGCACGGTAAGTTTTCTTTACATTTTAAACGATCAATATATGTTTTAATAATTGTATGTCAATAGGGCTTAAATCTAAGTAACTGTGCAATCTATGCACTGCATACATTAATTACGTCACGTTATTTCGCTGATAATCTCTATCCTTATTACGAATTGAAGTAGAAAATTTTCCCTCTCCACTTATTTTATGCCAGAATATTAATTTTTTATAGTATTTCGTACTAGTGACCATTTATAAATTTTTTTGACCACAAGAAGAAAGTAGACCATTTATAGTTGAGAAATACAAAAACTGTTGCAAAAGTCAAACTCATACTTTTATTTCATTTGAGACCAAGAGTAAATATAACACCCTGAATAGAAAATGTATGAGTTAAAATAGTTTATAAATTATAACATAAAATGAATTCATTTTGATGTGAATACCAATAAAAAATAAAGCTGAAAAAAATCTCTTGTTATTTTCATATGGTTGTAAAACCTGTTTCAGGTCCTCCATACGGTGGACATGGGGGCCATTCATACGGTGGTCCCGGAGGCCATCCATATGGTGGTCCTGGGGGCCCTCCATTCGGGGGTCACGGAGTTCCTCCATATGCTGGCTATCCCCCTCCCGCCGGGGTCATCTACCCTCCCACTATGGTGATGCCCATGCCAGTATACCCTCCTCCACCACATGCCTATCCTCCAACTCATAGCTACCCACCAGCGTACCCGCATCCACAACCTGATCCACCACCAGGAGATCCAGTCAACGTCATTCAAAGTGAGTAGCCTTTTACTATGAGCTTTAAGGTTTTTATTTTGCAATTCTAGGAAAAATAAGCTCTAATTACCCTTTATTTAATCAATTATTATTTTGGATAATATTTTTAATTCATCTCTTTTTGTCAGATTAATTATACGTCCGATGAAAAGAGACAGATCTATTTCAGACGCCCAGGCCTTAATATCAAATGTAACTCCCTCAGTAATTAATCACATTTCATTCATTCCAGATGATCCACCAGAATCCACCCAGATATTTGGTGGTCAAGATGTTGACTGGGTACCCACGTCATCTCACGCAGCAGATTCACTGTCAAGTCGTGTCTTCGTGACAGGTAGAGAAGGGTGGGATAACAGCCCTCTTTGGACGATAAGGGCCCACCATAATGGGAATTTGATCCCAGGGAAGCTGGCGATAAGGCATAAAGCTGCTTATATTCCTTATGCAGGGAAGGAAGTGCGTGTGCATAACTTTGAGGTATGTTTTGCAGGAGATGCTCTGGGTTATCGCAGAACAATCGTAATAGAAGTTTCATTAATCTCAGCATTTGCTGGTTTGACGAGTTTTGTAACCCATAATCGGGTTAAGACTTTAAAACTTTAAAGACTTATGACTTATTACACAGAACGCTTGTGTGTAATAATTGGTGGTCAAGATGTTGAGGTGGTCATAGTAATTTTTCTTTAGTCTATTTCTCAATGATTCGACTTAATCTTAGAACTTAGTTTTAGAATACAAATCAATGCGTACGAAATTATTGTTAAATAAAACCTGAGAGACTCTTTAAAATCTTTTCTGATTTCAGGTTTTATGTACGAATGCGAACAATGTTAGATGGATCCCATCTAGCAATGGTTCAATTCCCCCAGGCGCTATTCCCGCTGGCAATACTCAGAAAGCTGAGCCGCTGTACATTGGACGAGTTAGGCACAAGGGATCTCTTACCCCTGGAAAGGTAAATAGTAATTTATAACCCAAACCTTGCAATGGAAACTCGGCACCCCTATGTCATTTAATCGAAAGATTGAAACTCGACATGTTGGCGGCTCAAACACTACCGGAACTAAATTCTACCTAACCTCTCAGAAATATTTCTCTTTATTAAAATTAGCTTATTGAAAAAAACTATGAAAACTAATGTTTAAAAGCGAAATATTCATTGAAAATATATACGTTATTTTTACGTTGCTATGTTTTTTCAGGTTCATCCTAGCCACAATTGCTGTTACATATCCTTTGATGGTTCCGAAGTTTCGTACAAAAATTATGAAGTTTTGTGTTTTGTGAAGGGAGGGCCCCATCAAAGTATTACCCGCGCTGCAGCAGTGCCTCTATAGTTGTTTTTTTGTATTGATAACAGTGGATAATATTATACAACAACAATGTTTTAATACTTGTCTAGATATTGTTTAGCAAAAAATTCGTCATTATAATTAATAATAAATTACGTTTATTATATTTATACCTTTATTGATATTGTCTCTTTTATACTCCATTTACATTGGTTAAATTGTGAGTAAATAACAAAATATTAATATCACTTCTTCTATGCGTACCTATCAGTTATGGAAAAATTGTGTAAAAAAAAGTTGTGGAAATTACAAAATAGAACGACTCATCGTGCGCTTTCAATGCGCTGTAGAATTGGTGATTGTGTTGGCTCTGATCACGCGGGAAGATCGTTTCCTGACTTTGCCTTGGCATACGACCTGACACAAATTGTCCCTGTGACTACGCGAATACCAGATGTTGTCTTAAACCCTTTTTGTCAGATTCTGCTGATCTCACTGCGGCAGTGTATAACTGCTATGTATTATATGGTAATACTAATATGGAAAGTTTTCGGACTATTGGATATTGGATTTAATAAAACATTTTATAATCTTATATGTTGTAATTTATTTCATAGCTATTTTACAAAAAGTGACATTTTAACATTGATTAAAAATAAAAGCATATACATGGCCAAAAAGTTTTCACTACAACAATGAGTTGGCAGATTCAGATGAAATGCGGTCAATGTTTGCTTTTCCTAGAGCTGTCCGAATGTCGATGTCGCCGAAGCTATCCTGCAGGGTATGACGTCACTCTTCATTCCATTCTCTGCGATGTTGATCAGTGGCAGCGGCTCGGTGGACATTTTCGGAGACACCATGGCGACCTCCCGACTAGTAGTTTGAACAGTGTTGTCTTCTTGATTCTTTCTTGTTAACGAATGTTTTACTTCTCCTCATTTTCTTATAAGATTGTACATATTGCCAATGTTGGTGAGATAATAGCTCGCCTCCCTCAAGGTCGCGTACTTTTTGCCTCGCTAAAGCAAGAAATTTCTGTAAGCCCTCCGTTCCACCATTGCATAGGAAGAACCATGCACATGGCCATGTCACAAAAGAGGAGGCTGATATTTTGGGCTGTATTTTTGCCCCCAAATTGACTTTGACCAGGACCTTTTGGTACCCCATGATCCCCTTTGGACACTACGAACGCCTTCGACCGGATGTGATACAAAGGAATTCTATGAAAGGTTCAAGAATCACTTAAGTTCAGGTGAGTCACCTGCCCGTCCCAGCTACCTTTGCACGATAATAGGGCACAATTTTTTTTAAATTTTAAAAAACCCTCCGCTTAAACTATTTAATCAGTAAATTACAGCATTGTTGATAACAATCCAAAATTACAAATTCTGAACAATGTTTAACACAAGATAAGACCACCTTAAATATAAAGCCAGATAGGACTTTGCCATAAGAATAAAAAAGAGTGTATAGGAAAAGTATACATATATAACAAGTTCCTAAACAGTTCTAAATAATACATTGACTGACAAGTATGTGCTCATTATTATTTAATTCTGTCACAGTTTAAATTGGCCGTAATAAACTAAATATTCTAAGGAATACAATGCATCTGTTATCTTCCGAAGTTCTGGGGTTGGTCTTGTATAATAACTGTATCCGGTGGGTAGTTCCCATGGTTGTTATCAACAACATAAACACCATCACCCGCGGGTGGGTCGCTATCACAACAACTGCTGCATCCTGAGCCCATTCTGAAACATTGAAAAAAAAACTCATTTGAATCGAACCACGACCAGCGACTTTTCTTATAAAAGTTTACAGTATCACTTCAGGCGTCGACTTGCCATCAGATGCTATGAAGAAAAAGCTAAGATTTCATGTTATGGATCTCATATCTTAGTAGTTGAATCACAGGCACTGATAGGATCCGTTTTTTCTATTTGAACTATTGAGTACAAATGAATTGTGTACGTAAAATATAAACTACATTTGCTTTGAAAATATTATTAAAGTGGATAAAAGTACTTACTTAATTTTACCGACGGTATGAAATGCAATGGCTATTCTTTATATTTTCCTTTTATATAACTTGTATGTATAATACTTCAATTCCTGAAATCGATCCAGATAAGATACTGAGCGATCAATCAGTGACTAACGTGATAAGATATTTGCAGTAATTTTCTGATTTCTGCAAATCTAAATTTTCAAAACTAATGAAAAAAATTTCAATACATTCAATTTATTTTTATTGTTTTTGTAAAAACATTGTAACTGTTTTGTATTGTCCTTAAAAATAATGCTTGAAATAGGGAAAGTAAATAGACATCTGTTCCTTTAATTTTTTAATTTATCTGTTTTAATAACTAATACTTTTTCGAACATATTACGTAAGTTTATAAAACATTGTTTACATGTAAATAATATAAAATACCTATATAAGTTTTGAACAAAAAATATTGTTTAAAATTAAATCTCATTATTTGTATCAAATGCCAATTATTATACAAATAAAAAAGGAACTCCCCTGTTACAAATCGTATAAAAATATACATCGTTTTTATTGCATAGTATTTTACAAATAAAATAAATCAATTAAACGATCGTATAATTATTAATTAAATTACCCCCTAATTAAATATCTCGTTTTACAGAAATTCAATATCTAGTGTATTCAAAGAGAAATCAATTTCCTCTGACGAAGATAAACCATTAGGTAGTATCATAAGGCGGTGGTGGCTCGCAGGTCTTATACGCATCAAGGTTCTACTGGTACCTTAATGTAAGGTGCCTGAATTACAGTTGTTTAAAATAATATTTTGACTAGGTTCGTATTGGCATTTGCAGCATAGGCATGGAATACAGCAGCAGCAACAAGAATGGATTGATACATGGCCCAACTGAAATAACATAATTATAAAATAATCTTATTAAATTTAAAAAAATTGTAAATAACTATTCAATTTAGACAAAAAACAATACCTTTTGCTGTGATCCATATTCAAAATTATTTAGAATTTATCTATATACAGGTTGGTCATATCCCGGATCGCCCCCATACGGTGGATAAGCGTATTGTGGGGGCTGGTTATCTACAATTACTGGAGGTTGATTTATAATGATTGTCTGTGGTGGCTGGTCCTGGTTATTTTGGCCGCAGGCGTTTGGACAAAGACACGGTATGCAACAGAGGGCCGATAAAGCTACGCAACACGGGCTAGGGCTACAACAGTCACCGCTGTTGCCGCAACAATCGCAAGGATTGCCACAATCAATTGTAATGCACAAACCCATTTCGCAACACTACTATTACTGAACAAAAAAGTTGTGCTGTCGTCCAAAATATATAATCTCGTGATAACTGTTATCAAAAAAAACGTATTGAAAAATATATTTTTTGGAATTCTATACTATCACCAAGAATATTTAATTACAGATTAAATGCTTTACAAAAATTGCCTTGGACCCTAACCACAGAAACAATACTTATTACATATTCTGTGGTACTAAGTTAAAAGCAGAAAGCATTAATGCCTAGTTTTAATCGACTCCAAAAACCCGAAGAGGTTTGAACTTAGACGCGTATGACATGGTTTAAGCATGCCTATTCCGTCCGTGGACAATTTTCAATTAGTTTGAAACTCCCGTCCTAATTTATTGCTTGTAAATCCTTAATTTTTTATTTATGTTTATATACGGTTTTAGATACAACAATGGTATAAACAGTTGGCAAAGTTTCAACAGCACTGGAACTATCGCTTTAGTATAATACTCGCCATGAACAGTTTCAAGCTCACAAATTCATATCGCCGCGTCCTAGTTATTTGCTCATAAATCTACGGTTTCAATATATAACAAATCTATTGTTTCTTTATATAATTTTTGTATCTCTATAATGGACTCGTAAAACTTTGTATGGGATGAAATTGTTAATAGCTTTCTCGGTGAATTTCTATCTTTCGTTCCCTAAACGTTTCCAGCCAAGGTAAGACGAATCCAGTCAGCCGATATCGAGTTCAATTATCTAGACTAACGAACTGCAGTTATTTTTCATACTTTTTATGTTTATCCTACTGGTTTAAGGGTGTGATCGTATTTTTTGTATATTAATGCAATTACAAGGAATACTTTGCAAATGCAAAAAAAAATTGTATTTTAGAATTAGTAAATGAGAAATAAGCCTCATTCATCAAGGATACTGGGATATTGTGCTCGATGCAATAATAATAAATAAAAAAAATAAATACAAATAAATTATAGCAGGGCACTGATTCTTTTATAACAAACACGTTTATTTACAATTTAAATTAACAATAAACACTTTGATACTGAAATAGTGGGGAATGTTAAAACAAGATATATTTATAAAAAAAACAATACTTAACAATGTAAATTACAAAAAAAATAACATGAATTTTAAAAGTTTAGACGTTTACATATTTTCTTGCTGCTTGCGTGCATAGACATTTATTATATGATAGACATTATTATAATGTCTATAATAATAATATATAACAATGTAATCTGTAATGTAAAATCTATATATTATAGACATTTATTGTACTATGAATAAGATTTAAGGCAGGCTTCCTATCCCAAAATTTAGTGAAAAGTTCATACAATAATAAAATGTAACAAAATCTGATGATTATAATCTGTACTGTTATTTATTGCTTCTTATTAATTTGTTCGTAATATAAAATCTGTGCACAATAAATATTTGTAATTCGCTAAATTGCGTATCCGATTATTAAACTTAAAATAACAAAAGTAATTGTTAAGTTTTTGTAGTTCGAAGGTTGCGTGGTGAGTTCGGATTTTAAGCTTCGTTTGCACTCTCTCGCACTTAGACATAAAAGTGTTTATTAAAAAAAAAATCTTAATGCTATATGCAGGAGTGGGTACCAATTTAGTCCTTTTTATCTGTTTAAAGAGCTTAACAAAGTATAAAATTTAAATTAATTTCTAGTTTATCTATATGGAGGTGTTGGTTCATGACGTGGTGTAGGTCGAACGGGCACTGTAACAACGGTGGTTGTATGCACCACCCTGGTCCGTGGTGGATCTGGGCAGCACTCGCAGCAAAGACATGGTATGCAACAGCAGCAACACGGACGACAGGATATGTTACAGCCCATCCTGGAATGTAATATTACATGCTTACAATATTTAATGATTTAACGATAAAATTGTGCTTTGGATGTTACTATCAATTTATTAGGAATTACGGTTAACCCAAATTCATCGGATGTACTTAAGTGGATAAGTTCATAATATCTGGTGTTAAAGAAATATAGAAAAATTAAGATGCACCTGGCATACCTTGTACAGACTATAAATATAAAAAGGCTTTTGGCTAAAAACGTTTCGGCTAACGCTTTAGTTAGGATTTATAGTATTAGATACTAAGAATATGTGGATACAACTTGCAATGTGGAAGTGCTCATGATTACCATGGTAGTATATGAGTTTAGTTATACTATATTGATACGTGCTTAATTTTTTATTAACGAATTTTATAACGAAAAAACTAGATGACACTGTCCATTTTATATTGAATCGCAACGCGAAAGACCATACATAACATCATATTAAACCACAGAAATTATTGACCCAAAACTAAAACTGTCTAATATAGATAATTAATATAATCCAATGATGCTACAATCTTTTATTGATTATATGATTTTCCTTTACAGCCATTGGTTTTTCGATGGATGTATGACCTTGACAAGGGCACAATTAATAATAATAATATCAGGACACATTATTATTTTATTAACACTGACGAATATATAAAGCAAGTTTATTTTTAAGTACCTATATCTAACACAGAAACAGCCAACATTAACAATCTTTGACCGTACCGGGGCTGGAACACAAGACCGTCTGATCAACAATCCGGCATGGTGGTCATGGCACACACGCCAATAGGCGTAAAAGGGATAACTATGATGAGAAATACGCTCACGAGCGAGAGAAATAAAAATCATTGACTCGAATGGACCTCAGCTCCTCTTATAGCATGATTTCAATCTTAAATATTTAAATAGTCAGGATAAATTTTTTATCAAATTGCTAATGGAATTTAAAAAGGATCTTTAAACATAAGGCTTGTCTACAAAATGTAAAGGAAGTGTCAAGGTGAAAAGCCTTGACGAGGCACTAAGTAATTTGCATATGTATGCTTTACCGATAATATTGATACAATGTATGCAAATAACTAATAACATATAGTCATTTCATTTTCGATTAGTGACTTTATTTTCAGGACTGAAGGCGTCAATACGTGGCAATGGTTTTTTAAGAATTCTTATTAATTGATAAGATAATTTACAGTAGCCACATTTATCATGTAGCACTTATTGATAAAATAGCATAATGGTTCAAGTGTACACAAAGAAATTTATGAATAGATAAAAAAATAGCGCAACTTGATAAGCATATAAGCAGTGCAGATGCTTGGTCGTCCACGGTGCAAATAAATACCTTATTTATTTGAGAATCTGTTCATCTGTACGAGGGGTAGCCAGGGTAGCCCTGTGGCGGCGGCTGCGGGTATCCAGGGTAGCCTCCAGGCGGCGGTGGATGCGGGTAGCCCGGTTGCTGATCAATATAAACAGGTGGCTGTTGGATGACCACAGTCTGGGGCGGTTGCTGCTCTTGCTGTCCGCACGCGTTCGGGCATAGACAAGGGATGCAGCAACAGGCCGTCAACGCCAAACAGCAAGGGTTTATGCAGCCATCACATTCGCCACAGTCGAACGAAAAACACAAGCCCATGGTGTAACGTCTCTCCTTCAACTAAAAGGAAAAATCCTCGTGATACTGTATCGCTAGTTTTGTCTCCGTATTTATAGCAATTACAGCTTTATATTTATAGAAATAAAATATAGAATCGCGCTAAGCTAAAACTTCAACTTGTTTATCATAATCCAAATAGTTTTGTATCTGTGATTAGATAGTGTTTATTGTTTGAGTGAGTCTTCAGTTAAATATTTAGCCTTACAATAAACAATTGGAAATAAAAAAGTTCTTGGAATACAACCGATTCTCATATTACCTATCCAATTTGATAAAAATTATGAATTTTATTCATTTGCCTGTACGGCTCGCACACCAGTATTTATTAATCAGAAAACAGATTTATTTAAAACTTTTACTTAAGTACTTTGGTGGAAAGCGTTAATCTCAAACTACTGGTTTTGGAAAACTGTTTTTAAGAATTTTCTTTTACTGTATTTATCGAGAATGGCTGTATATATGCATCGTTTTCTTACACGTATTTACCATGAGTACGGATCTCAATAATGAGAGCAGACAAAACTTATGTTAACATAGTTTTTTTTTTCAAAATGTTACCACTGATAAGTCCCAAGTCAATGTAATAGTTATCAAATCATCATTTGAAGGCTGATCTGATGATGATTACAATAATTCCTTATTTTTAATCAGTAATTTGATTAAATCTATAGTTAATCAAGTCATGTACCTTCTGGCAGGCAAAAGGACATCGTCACGTTAAATATTACAATTACATAATTTCAAATTTTGTTCAAAATTTTAAATAAGAAAAAAAATTAGTAGAAAATGGTTGATATGCTTTAAATATTAAATATATGAAATAGAAAAAATATACCTTTTTCCTGTTAGATTAAAACTTCGAGGAAATGGGTTATCAGCTTATAAATTATTACCAACTCGATACCTTTTTATGGATGTCACGATGAAACTTTAACAATTTACGAATAAATTTATATTATGAATAAGACGGAAATAAAGAATTCCGTTTTAAAACATTGTACCAATATAGCAAACTCGAAATATTAGAGTAGGAATCTGTTCACAACGCAAATATATTATAATTTAACCTCGATATCATCTGTTGCCACTATTTTCTGGAATTCATTGTTTATTATCAAAAATACAACGTAAAAGGTAGGACGGGTTCTACTGAAGGTGAAACACTGTACACGTGACAAAAAATATCAACAAAACATATAGAAATGTTTGCATCATGTCCCACTTAGGGCTTACGTGACTAAACATATAGTCTAAAGGAAAACCGGTGTGGTGTTTACGTGATACAAAATTACCTTTTCCAAATACTCACAAAAAATACATTTTATAAATACGAAACAACTATGGTAATGTAACAGTATCGTCACCGAGAACGCTCAAAAAGGTAATTTAGCAAGGCAACGACTTTAAATCTCAATACATTTCTCTTTCGGCACCATCACACAGGTTAGGTTACACGTTACAAAGAAATCTATACGATATTGAGAAAACCGTGACAAATTTTTAGTTAGTCACTTACATTTGAATTACCACATCAAAGGGAGGGAAAGTTTTGTTATTTATATGTTACAGTGTCTTGTAACACTATTCAATTATACATTTTCTTTAGTACACTATCACGATTTATTTCACAATCTACACTACTAAAATAAATAGTGGACGACCAATACTAGTTCTACTAAGCGATACAACAATTACATACCTTAATTTGTCACACAATAACAATAAAGTATTTTCTTGCACTCTTGTCAAACTGCGGGAAAACTGTGACGATAAGTTGCGCCTGCGCACAAAACCAATGTCTTCGTCAGACTGATTGTCTGTCTCGCTTTTTTCCCTGGAGGGACGTAGAGACGGAAAGCTCCGGTGCGGGAAATGAGCGTTGCGCTGGCAATGAACATTACGCATACAATTTCAACATAAAACCGCTTTTCATATCAGCCGACCTTTGATGGATACTCTAATTTAAATTCATTTAATACGTCACCTGGTTATCTTAATGTGACAACAATGGGTTTTTTGAAGCATAGCTGATTGTTAAAAGGTAATTAATACAGTCACTAATAAGTGAGCACTGATGAGTAATTCGTATTTTTAATTGCATTGACTTACTCATAAAGTATTGTACATACTATCTGACTCGAGAGTGTCGATAAAACTCATATAAAAAAACCAATTTCATAGGACAATCAAGCGAATTACATCGGAATCGTACAATTATAGGAACTTTGTAAAAATTAAATAAATACAATCATATTTAAGCTTAGTTGGTGGCGGTCCGACGTGGTCTTGGTATTCGATTTCTGGAGAAATACTCATTCTTTCGAATTAGCTAACGTATAATACTGCGTATTAATATAAAAGGTATTAATATGAACGGCGAAGTGAGCCTCGTAAAGTACGACATAAGAAAAGAAACAACGCATATTTTGTTTACAAAACACAGTATACCCAAAAAAAAACCTCAGTGAGTAATAAAATGACCTTACAAAATATGGCAGGCAATGGAACGCAACGGTAGCTAATCACAAGGTTAGAATTTTTTTCACTTCACCGTTAAATTCAATGACCAAAACACAATACTTTTCCGACAAGAAATATAGTTCAATACGAATTGACACAATCTGTACGTTAAAATAAAATGTCGCATAATTTTGAGTACTGCTATATTTAAAAGTACTTTAAAACATAGTTCATGCGACCTAACGATACCTATGTGGTTTTTAATAGTATTTCTACACGAACTGACCGCGCCCATTATATAAAACAATCAAGTTAATGGTCACCTGTGACATTGTTTGGGTTTAATTGCGTCTCTACCCAAAAGCTATGTGCAAACTCTATCTCTTTAGCAAGATTAATACGATCCTATTAATAGTATCTTTCAGCATACAAACAAAGCGACATACTTTCATAAGTAAAACAAAGTTACTCTTATATTTTATTATTCAGATTTTTTAATTTGAGAAAACGTACTCGTGATAGTACGATGTTAAAGGCGTCTAGTTATTTTTCTTTAGAAACAGCGTTGAGTGTAGACGATAATATGATTTCCTCTACAGCCAAGAGATGGCGCTGTAAAGTATTTTCTTCTACATCTCATAGATGGCATTAAAATAATTATAATCAATACTACTAAATATTCCCGCCCTATGACTCTTAAAAATATATTTTCTGGTCCAATTTTCTATATGTAAAGAATAGTTCATAAAGTCATAATTTTATAAATAATGCAAAATACCTATTAGGTAGTGTTATTTATTATTCCTTTGTCTCTTTATTAGCCATAACACTTTACCCATTATATTATTTATATGTATATTTACCAAACTAAATCTTTGCTCAGCTTGAATGTAAGGACATATTATTTTATTTATGTCGTCAGACACGGGTAACGATAACAGTTGGTCAATTTACCTATCATATAATTTAATAACAAAGTGAGATAAGCAAGCAAACAAAATCGTGAAATTAATCACAGTAATCCTAATAATCTTATCGCGGCGTCATGCTCAATCAATGCCAAAATAGAACATCTTAGTGATATCAGTCTGTGTGTGAAACTCGGTACCAAATGTAATAAAAATGTGACAGAAATGAGTGAAGAACACGCTTTACTATTGCGGAAGGACGCGATAGAAACCTGTAAGGGTGAAGAATCAAATCTCATAGAACCACAGAAGTCGGTGAAAAGCAAACGTTCGTTCATCTGGCCTCCTTTTCGCTTAGGACCAAAATTTCAAAGAGTGAGTAGGAGAATTCGAAAAATGAGCTGTGTGTCAAAGGCTGACGATGATGACATACCAGCTGAGGTACCGAGGCATAAAAGTATTGATATTGGTGTGGGATTAGCTCGGAGGGTATCATTATTTATATTCACAAAACGCTCCGTTTGTGTGCATCCCTATCATCCGTACACACCAAAGCAAACGACCAGGAAGATTTTTCTAAGGAACGATGTGAAACAAAGGAATTGATTATTATATAATTACTTGTGATAAATTAACGATAATAAAAATTACGATATACACTTAAAGGGAACTTTTTGGAGTCGAATATGATGTTTGTGATAAAAAGATAACTTCGGTGTATAGGAAGTATCAAAACACATACAAATTTTTCATGCATTTGGTATAATGCAGCGCAGGAAAATAATGTTTTGATAAAGGAACATGCTTTCGACATTTCGAAATTATTTTCAAGTTTAAGATTTTAATGAGATGATATATTAATTTGATCGAGTATTTAAGTCATTAATCTACACGAATATGATAAAGCTGAAGAGTTTGTTTGAATACCCTCATCTAAGGATGAAATAGATTGTCGGATAGTCCATTTACCGAAAAGGTGAATTTCTAAGGTGCTAGTGTACTAGTGTTTAAGGTGCTTTCTAGTGAGACAGAACGACGTTTACTCTGTAATATTTGGAATACAAAAAATAAGATGAATAAATAAATAAATAAAAAATTAAAAAACTTCTGCATAACATAAATAATAAATTTAATTCTTTTATATACGTTATAAAGTTTTATTTACAAAGTTCAAGCAATAAAAGTACAATACTCTCTGCTAAAAATCATTGTCAGTACATACGACGACATAAGGAAAGTAAATAGCTGCTATATACTTTTTGTAGTTTGACATTTAAAACAAATATGAGATTCATTAAAATCTATATAATAACAATTATAAAACGTAAATAATTCAATTAAGAACAATACAATTAAGTTACAACAGTTGCACAAATATTCATTGTTTTTAGTGGGATAACCATAAATTAAATATCAGTTGTACTTGTGACTACATACTTTTTGTAGTAATATATTAAAGATAAATGAGATAGTAAAAAAAAGCCTTAAGGTTCTTAAAACCACATTCACATCTCTGAATATCTAATGAACCAAATTTATTAACCATACTTCCAAAAATCTCAAGGTTTACAATTCGACATTATTTATAAGATACGAGTATTAGAAAAAATATTGGTAAATAAAATAAAAGAAATTAACACTTAGTCTAGCCATTAGATTGGTATATAATGAGTGGCGGAGTATTACAATCTAATAAAAACCGTTTCACGGCACATTTCGGTGGCAACACAGCTTATTTAAGTATTCTGTATACAATTGCGATGACTATTGATGGCTTCATTGATTCTATCCTTCCATATCCTGTTGAATTGCTTGTCTAAATAAGATGAGATTCTTCCACAGATAATAGACAAATAAACATCTCTGTCGCACGCGAATCGAACTCCAATGAAATTCCAAAAATTTTTCAACACACAATCACAAATTGAGTAATCTTTTTTAATGCGTATTCAAGCCGTCAATTATGTTTATGGTTATAATTGTATATTTAATTACGTAACTGATTAATTGCGTTAATGAACAACTACTAATACCGCTTTACTAAAAATATTACTTAGAATACTGTTAGAAAATTGCTATGCAAACAAATCATTACTAATGTAACGAATACTAATAATTATTTTCAATATGTACTGTTTTCTACAAAACGTGGACTAAACGTGTTTGTAACCATGGTTACCATAATGTATATTATATGCATATAACATAGCACTTTAATGCACGTGTTAGGTACAAGGTTGGTTGTGTAGTCATTTTTGTAAAATACATATATACATACAATTAATTGTTATATAAGGTT
>CAVNZL010000042.1:777500-785000 GCA_963693355.1 Pontia daplidice | reverse complement strand
GCAGGGCCACATCCAATGAGAGATCCTAAAGACCCCATTAAATGTTCTGGAACACGTTCACAAACACCACACCCTGAGAGTAGTCTTTCTACCTCTTTGCACTGCTCTTCAGTCACTGTATCATTTGGGGTGTATAAGCAGGCTCCAGCGCCAACAGCCATAGGGGTGTTTGGCAATGCTCTAATCACTTGTTTTTCACCTGGTAGTATACTCAGAATCTGCAAAATATTTCTTTAGTATATTTAATGAGATTTTGCTTAATATGTTTCAATGAAATATACAATAAAGCTCAAACCTTATGTAACTGCTCTATAGTAGTTCCTGCTAATATTGAAACAAATAACACTTTTTTAGGAGGCATATTGGGAGGTAATGTATTGTAGCAGTCACTTATAGCTTTAGATAAAACTTGTGGTTTGATTCCAAGGAATATCATGTCACAGGTTGCATAAATTTCACCATTTTTGTTTGTTATGTTTGCACCAAATTCTTTCCAGTGCATTAGATTTTCCAAATGAGGCCCTGAGACCCATATCTTTGATGCTGGATGATCACCTATATGAAACACAATCAGCAGTAAATCTTTGAGTTTTGTAAAAAGTAATCCATTACCTTGATATTAATTGGTCTTACCATTTTTGAGTATCCCTTGAACAATTGCTGTAGACATATTGCCTCCTCCAATAAAGCCCAGATTGTAAGACATTTTTAATTTCTAAAAGTAATATTTTCTTGGTATTAATTATAAGTATCCCATTTATGAAGTCATAAATTTCTGGTAATGTGTGGTTGTTTATTATTACTAATTTAAACTGAATACTTAAATTTTAATTAATTTTAAGATTATCATAATACCTTAAATAATAAATAACTTGTTACGCTTAAACTTATTGAAGAACCCAGCTGTGAAAATAACTTTTGTGATAGTGGAAACAAGATAGACTTACTTACTTAGTAAATATTTTTTAAATAAAAACTCGCGCGCCGATCCCACACGCCGCAAATATTTTTATTATGTCCTTCCCACAGATATCTTACTTCGAAATTCGAATTCTTATATCACCACCACAGACAATATAATAGGACTAATTGAATGTGTATAAGGGGTCCCAGGTAAAAATTTTTGGTGAGTTAGTTAATTATTCATAACAAAAAAGTCGTATAACAAGAGATGTACAATTAGATTAGTTGTGAAAAATCTAGCCGATTCAAATGCAAAAGGTTTATCTAGACTTACTTTCTTTCTATTTCTTAATACTTTCCTGTCTTTTCTTCGTATGTGCTGCTATATATCAGCAGTAACATTTTTTATAGAACAACTTACGCTGTTTCTATGCTCAAATACATTTGGCTATTTACTCACCTGTTTGCTGCTTGCAAGTTGATAAAGCATGACATGAATGTATAACCATTACCATGTTTGATATCATTTATGATTGGACCGTTAAATAGCATTTACAAAAGTATAGCATTAATTAAGGAGTAATGATATTTATTAATCTATTCGTTGCTAAAACGTATCAATAATATTTTAAATGTTAGTTTTAAAGGTTGCGCATTTTAAATTTTGGCATTATTCCTGGGGGGAATAAGTTCTTTTAAACTAAAAATAACAAACAACAATGATTTTGAAATTTCACCATAGGCTAGGAAATAACAATGTACTCTTTGATTATAATGTCTGGGTAACAAAAAAATGGATACTGGCAAGTAGCATGGCAAACGGTAATTGGTAATTGTGAATTGGCAACACTGAACTAGTTTGTGGCTTCATTTTTGAGGGTGAGGTGTTTAGAGATTCCCCTTGTCGTTTTTTATTGTTGTAACTTAAAATACAAAATGCTGGTGTAGTTCTATCAACTAAAAGTGATCGAATATGTGTCGTGATAGTGAATTATACAAGAACAGTTTAATTAAAGTGTAGTTTCCATCATGTTTCGATGTATACCTTTGTTCAAATGTAATCGTCAAGTGGAATGTGTAGACAAGCGGCACTGCTCGTTGCCAACAGTACCTGAAGACATTTTACGTTACTCCAGGAGTTTGGAAGAACTTTTTTTGGATGCGAATCATATAACAGATCTGCCCAAGGTAAATACACTAAAATAACAGTTACCGACTTTCCAGTCCCCGTGGGCGTTTACCATAATATTATCAGTAACGTAAATAGTGTGACATTAATTTCGTTTTGAATATAAAGTTTGGCCTTATTACGAAAGCAAGCACTTTTAATGAATGAATCTAGTAAACATAGTATACAAAGTTTTATCTTTAAATAGTATACCTATTCCCAAAATAGTACTACATAATACTGTTTATCATAATACCTTTAGTTTATTACTTATTTTTAACAAATGATTGCAAAATAACTGTTACAGTTGCAGATGAAAATGCTTTTCATTTCTTTAGTTTGACAGGTATTATTATCACCATTTAACATTAGGTAGTGAAATAATTATTGTTGTATGATTAGTATACAGGCTTTATTCATGTTGTGTAAGTATGTGTATAAATTCATAAATATTTAATACTTAAATGATGTAAATATAAATATGTGGAAGAATTTATTGTGGGAATTAAGATTGCAGAGACTAGATAGGTTTTTTATTATTTAAAAAATTATAATTCACATACTTTTACAAGATTAATTAGTTAACAGATTTAGTTTAAATTGGGAAGTATATTTAAAATTGTGAGTGAGTTTATTATTCAATAAACTCGCTCACAATATTAAATAATTTTGAAGTCTCCTTATGAGATCTGATAACTTTTTGACCGAGTTACATTATATAAATCTCTCAATTTACATAAATTTAAGTAGATTTTTTTCAAATAAGTCACTCAACTTAGGAAACATTACTCCAAATATTAAAATACCCATTGAATTTAAAAAAGTACCTCAGTTTTACTTATATTATTTAATTATTTACAGAACTTCTTCAGATTACACCGGCTGAGGCGCTTAGGTCTCAGTGACAATGAAATACACAAACTACCATCAGATATACAGAACTTTGAAAATTTAGTTGAACTAGATGTATCTCGAAATGGTAAGTTTTATGTACATATATTTATTCAGTTAATTTGTCAATACTATTAATTTTATATGTTGTTAAAAATTAAAAATAAAACAAACTCAACTTAAACACTTCAAATGAATTATTTTTAGGTACAGTTATAAATTATTAACCTTATGTCTGACAAAAATTATCCATAATAGTCATATAAATAATGGTTCTGTCTGAAATGATTTTGATAATTAACTTGCTATTAATACTGACCGGATGTCCAAATATTTATATAAATACCGTTATGGATAAAGCGACAAGTACAACCCTTACAAAGACATAGTTATTTGTATGCAGAGCAGTGATTATCCCCCCCGCATAACTACGCGTACGTGTGATAGATTGAACTAGCGAAATTTATAGTATTTTTTAAGACAATTACATGTAAGTCCATCATTTCTATTTAGCTTCTGTTTACTTCCATTTATTTTAAAAATTAAAGCTTTCATTTGGCTTACCCTGTTGATATGTGAAACAGGCGCAAAATGTTACCGCACCTCATAAGTTAAACTAATCCATTTACGCAATGTAAATGTAATAATTTAAGTTTTAAACATCAAATGATTACAATACGATATTTAGTAATGGTATAATTATACTACAAGTATTTACAAGACAATTAGTAAATTAATATTATATTAATTAAATCCAAACATGAACCTCAATACTATCAGGTAGTTATGTTTAATCACTTTAGGCAGAATACGTGCTTATAGTGGAGCTAGCTATTTAAATTAGTGGCAGCCATAGGTGATTGATTAGCCAGCCCTCTGCATTCGACGTATGTAATTTCTGTCATACACATTTGTAGCACTGATTGACTGAATGATTTATTTAAACCGACAATTCACAGCTAAGGCTATGAAATTAATGTCCCCATACTACTAATCTTGAAGCTTCTCTTCTTTGATAGCTTCACTGTTAACGAATACTCTTAAGCCAAACAAACCATAGTATTAACAACCACGCCCATGACATTATGATTTGTTATTTTGTAGTCGCATTTAAGGCAATACGATAATAATTTAATTTTATGAATTGTTCAGATTTATTATTTGTATTGCTAAATGATTGAACTGAAAACATTTGTAATCAAATTTCATGTAAACTCTTCAACAACAAACATTGATTTTCCGTGTACACGTTCTCCTGTTTGCTAATTAAATTAATTTTCCTCCCTCGTGTCTCAATGTTTATGTTTTTGTACAAACGAAACGTTAAAATATACGCAGCAGCTTGATTTGTTTCTTAAGTAGTATTTTAGGAAAATTAATTGTAATAACTATGTATACCTGTGTAATAAATATTATTTGCAAAACTTCGCATGGGCTCCATAAGTGAACTTTGAAAAATCTCAGCGTAACGACGAGCTGCGATTTTATATACATATACTATGTAATTGGGTATATTTATAAGCAGTCTATTCATGAAAACTTTATTGGGAAATTTCAAACAACTAATCGTATACAGCGAAAACTTCCTTCATACTAGATGGTATATAACATGAAAGTAGATATCGTCTATGACATCTGCGAAGAATATTCTGTCCGTATTCTCCGCAAAACTGTCGAAAGTTCCTTTTTTTTACCTTATTTCATCGTTTTAATTAATTAAATATAATACAATCATCCACACAATAAAGCGAGTTCAAAATTAATAAAATTTATTTAAAATTTAATCTCTCCTCTGTTTCTCAGATTGTTCTCAATTTTAATCGTAATAACCGCAGGCCAATGTACACTAAGACCCTCCTTCGTAATACAAACGCTCCGATCTGAAACTTTTACGAGATGTAATCTCCCGTTTTCGCATTCTTAAAATTTACAAAGACCTTTTTAATTTATACGATGTAATAAAACTTTAATTTAAATAAAGAAATGCAATATACGTATATGTAACAAAAAAAACATGTTATTCTCCAGAAGATTCAGAGCGCGCTTGATCCCATTTGGCGTTGTGAAATTTTGTCAGGAATAAGTTTTTGCTTAAGAGATTATAGTAATACTAGCTGATCCGGCAAACTTTGTTTTGCCATACATGTGATTTCAATTTTCAATTAATTATTCAAATATTATTTAAAATTTGACACTGCGATGGTAGCGCTGTCTGTCGGATCCAATGTAATACATTCAAAAATCAACAACTACTAATAAATTAAAAATTAATTAAAAAAGCATTGTCCACCGGACAAAAAAGTGAATCTAAACCATTCCTAGATCCCCTTGAACACACACAAAAAATTTCATCAAAATCGGTCGAGTCGTTTGAGAGAAGTTCAGTGACATACACAGTCACAGAAGAATTGTATATATAAAGATAGTTGTGAACGTAACATACTATTGAAAGCGCTTATTACAGATAATATACATTTAATTTGGAACCTCATAATAGAAATTTCAATCTCTACAATAATAAATTATTTTATTTCTAAATTCTAACTATTTTCGTGGTCAGTACTTTCATTGTGATATTTAACATCGGAATCTTTCAAATTACAAGTTTTTCTTTTTGAATGATCTTACATAAATTTACTTTAAAATGTGTTGTTAAGTTATAGGATTACAGATTCAAATTAAATGATCTGATTGAATTTATATCGCTTGGAAATATTGGATTATCTACGCCTGATCTCAAATATATACTATTTTTTTTTTGTCGGAATATAAAGAAAATACTGTTGAAATGGAATAATGATTTTTAAATCAAACTTTTCTCGATTCCCTTCATATATTAAATAAAGCTTGAACTAAATTGATCGTTTTTCCCCAAAAACAACAGCTACTCATTACTATATCAATAAACATGTAATGCATAGTAATAATTCTGAATGCATTCTGTTATCCCGTTATTGTTCAAATAAAATAAATTCGCTGTGAAGATAAACATAATGCAATTGCATAGTTATTGCGTGGTACGTTACCAGTACCGTTTTAATGGGATGAAATGGTCTAAGTTATACGAGATTAAATTCTTAGAACATATGCGGCTATAACCGCAATGAGTGAGTTTGGCGTCATATAAAAATCCGTAGCATTTGCATACTCTGGGCATAAAGAAAGCTTAAAGCACCTGGTACGTTTATGTATATGTTTATATCCGTTATAGAAAATTATTTAAACTATAATCAAACAAACATGAAGATGCGGTTAACGTAATATAGTCGTATTAGTGATGTGTGGAATACTAAAACAGAACGATCGGTTACCTTACCTTTTTGTGTATATAAATTGCCTTAATGGAGAGGGTCCATAATATATAATGTTCTAACTCATCTTGAATGTAATATAACTAGAGTTTAACACACATCTAGAATTACGTTGGCGGATTAAATGGTACTGTTGCCTTCGTTTGATGCTGTTGAAGGTTAAACGTGTTATAATTGATGTAATTTTCATCCCATGCACCAAGTTCACGGTATGGTTGTCACCATCATCGACTCGTGCTGCC
Organism: Pontia daplidice; assembly: GCA_963693355.1. NCBI lineage: Eukaryota > Metazoa > Arthropoda > Insecta > Lepidoptera > Pieridae > Pontia > Pontia daplidice. The sequence goes on along the minus strand of CAVNZL010000042.1, from coordinate 778,485 downwards.
TGCAAACTTCCGGTTCCCTTTTGCTTTTATGTTGAATATTACAAACACACCGGTTACACAAAATTTTATACGATATAATTATTGTATTTTATAACTTTTTATCGTACTTGCCTAAGAACTCTTAACCAATTTTAGCAAGATTGTTTTGTGAAGATGGTAGTTTTATATGTGTGGTTCACAATAAATAAGGATATAGTGGTCGTGTTGGGACAGTTTTATTTTTAAATTTTTAGTACTTCATTAATATTGACATAACAAGATTAACTAATTAAACCAATGTGGTGTTATTGTGCTGCCCTAAAACAAATTAAATTCAAATCAGTACAGTTGATTCCATGCGACCCAAGTTATAGAGTAAGCCCTGGATAAAACGGTCTCCCAAGAATAGATAACAATAGATAAGCGTGATAAGTTCGTCCCGAATGGTTGCATAATCTAATCAAATAGATGCACCAGAAGCAGTAAAAAACTACACTCTACATTTACTGTCAATTCTTAAAGGGCAGGGAATTCCTAACCAACTACTAAGATTATTTTTATTTTATGTATGTACTGCATTTTATAATCTACTCTTTTTCACTCTTAAGATTATATATATATATATAGGTTGCCTGGAAGAGATCGCTTGTTAGCGATAAGGATATACTAGTTTTTAAGTTGTTTTATTGTTACTTTTCTTCCTTGTTATATGATTTATTATAATTAAGTAATAAATAAGATTTCGCCACTCCTTGTATTGGCTTTTTTATACGGTTTTGAAAACCCAACTGCTGAGAGACGTCACTGGCTACTCCAAAAAGGATTGGTAGTATTTTAACCTTGTTTTCTAATCTTTCATATCAAATGAAAGCCTTTTGTTTTGTATGCAATACATTAACTGATTCGGGTAATGTTTTGCATAACGGACTGGAAGTAACGGGAGTGATTTTGCGATCGTTGGGAGAAACTGTTATTTTGTACGTGAGAATATAATACTTATATGAAG